>JANHAO010026505.1:0-11073 GCA_026873985.1 Saraca asoca | reverse complement strand
ATTTTATATAAAAAATAGCTTGTTTAATCTTTAAAAAATATTTTGAAATTTACAAATTTGGCAAAATTATTATTTTAATAAAAAATTATATATTTTTTTTGTTTCAAGTTGAAACTTCAATTTTTTTTCAACAATGAAATGCAATTGTAATCATAGATTGAGTGTAATATTTACACATTTCAATCATGTATTATGTAATCTTATATTTTTTCTATATTTTTTACTTTTTTATAAATTTCACTATTACCTTTCTTTCCATTTCCTTTCATCTCATTTTCCACCCAACCAATTAATGAAAAATTATTTTCTTTTTCCTTCATTTTCCTCTCATTTCCTTTTTTTTTTCCCTCCCACTTAAGCAGGGGGTTAAGGTTGATTTGTCTTAAGTTTTGCAAATCCCCAAAGGAATAATCCTAAGACCTCCTAAAATTACTAAAAACCATTCTATTTATTCCTAATATAGTCTTGACACTCATTTCTACAATTATTGGCTTGTTTGATTTTCTAATCCCTTTTTTGCTTAATTCTAGAAAGTCAGTTAATTGTCTAAAATTAACTAAAATATTTTAAGGAGATAACAATGCTATTATTCACATGTTTATTATCGTATTATTAAAAATTTGTTAAAATCATTTTATTGTTGGTAAATAATTTTAATTTTTATCTTTTTCAACGGCAAAACAACTTTAAATTTACTTACGGAAAAGTTTGATAGAAAGGCGAATCAAGTTTAAACAAATAAATACGAAGCATTAATTAATATAGAATTTAATTCTTATGCACAGACAATATAAAAGTATTTTATACTATCAATCATTCATAATTGTCAACTCAAATAAAAAAGTTGTTAAAATTTTATTATTGTTGATAAATTTTTTTAATTATTCTTACTTTCTTAATAAAATGAAATCTTTTTATTTATTGAGTTCATAAACAATTTTACTTTGTAAATAAATCAAATTTAAATATTAGTTATTTAAATACTTCTTAATCCTTACAAATAAAATCTCCTTTAAGCTTAACAAAAAATTCACCTTTGTATTTGTAACTTAAAGGCTGCATGATTAAAAATATTTAAGCACTTGATTTATGGAGCTAGCGTAATGTAAGTAAATTGTCTAGTTGTCTCTAAGTTCGAAGGTGATTATAAAATATTTTAAAGCATATAATTCCAATTTTAATTGATTACAATGTGTGACCAATAACTTGGGTGAATTCATACAATATAACTTTTTAATTTATTGCTATTAATGTAATTAGATTGTGGTACAAGAAGAGGGAAAGTGAGATGAGAGGGAGTTTACAAAGGCGGCAGAGAGTGGGAAATGTGAATCACATTTTTTATTAATTGATTAGCGAGATGAGGATCGGTCAACATGAATATGGTTAGTTTAATGACTTTGAACTGTCACCCACTCATCCCTAAAATCTTTAGGTTTCAGGAAGAAACTTCTTTTAATCTAATCTCTCAAACAATCTCTGAAAACCATTCTTCACCAATAAATTTTGTTGGACTAACCCCCTAAACATCCTGTCACTGTCACATGTCTCCTACTATTTCCACTAACTTCCCTGTGCATGTCCTTCTCAATAAGCTACTTAAAATCACTTTTACTTGGAAATAAATAAAACAAAATATTTGCTCCACCTAGTTATTACTTGATTCTCCATTTTTTTTTAAAAAATTTGGGTGGGCCTTTGTTAGTAGTTTCAGTATATCACTGAAACTTTAATCAGTAAAATTGGTGAAACTCTACTTTAAACGGTAAACTGTTGTCAATTTAACAGGAGCAAAATCGGAACTGACTGAGCTGTGTAACATTGAACATCCAGAATATGGATGGAGTCAGTTTTCAAATGGTGGTTAATTTCTGAGACATTAGGTTAATTTTTTTTCTAACAACCAACCAAAATATCAATGACAAACCCGTTATTTACAGTTGTATGGTATGCAATTTTTGCTTTGTATATGTCATGAAGCTGACTTAATAAAATAAGTTAGAAAACTGCATATCCATTCCAAGAATTGGTATGTAATTAAGTTAGCTGGGATTGTTGTATGGTTGGAACAAACCCAGCAATTATCTGACCAATTCCAGTAAGCAATATTACTATATCTTAGCTTCAAGAGGGGTTTAAAGTTGATGGATAACTACTTTATGTGATACACAAGAAAAATAACACAACTTTCTGGCCACCTTATAAATTATTTTTATTTTTACTTAGACCTTATTTGTTAAGTATTCCTCCAACCAACTGATTAAAAGGACATGGCAGCAGAGAGTGCCTCTTTATAAGGTTGCTGTAGTCTGCTCTTCATTTGCATCCCAAACAAAGAAGCATATTTGAGAGAGGGAGAGAGAGAGAGAGAGGGAATTTGGGAGATGAATATGGGAGTGTTGATTAGAGCCATAGTAGTAGTGGCAGCTTTTTTGCTTCCACTATCAACGGAAGCCAAGGTCCGCCATTACAAGTTCAACGTAAGTGCCTCTTGACGCAACTATATATATATATATATATATATCTCACATCATTTCATGCAAGTATAATCTAGATTGTTGAGGTTTACTTGGTCGAAATGAAATTAGTGGCATGTTTGAGTTAAGAAAATTCTTCTTATGTGTTTGACTAATAGGTTATGCTCAGAAAGGTACTCAAAAGAAAAGAAAATTGGTAGTGGTACGAATTGATATATATTTTGTGAAAAATTTTCAAATTTTTGACATAACTTTTTTATTAAAGATTGTAACTTTAAATAAAAATAAGTAAATTTTTAAAGAAATTTTCATACTAATTTAAATGATAAATTTGTAATTTTTTGTGAACTTATTACACATAAAATTCTTACAAATTTATAATCTTTTATAAAAAGTTGTATGGCTTTGTACAAAAAGATGTGATTTCTATATTAAACTTTTATAAAAATTTCGTAAAATTTTCCGCATTGAAGCACCCCTTAATTTTGAATGATAGCACTTTTGTATCTCCCAAATAGGTTTGTTTGAGAGAATTAGTATAGGTAGTCGAAGAAAACGAAAGATTATGATTTAAAGTTTAAAGAAAGTTAGGAAGATAAGCAGTTTTTTTTTTTTTTTTCTATCTGACACCTAAATAAATTGTGCATGTAAGATGGAGTGAAATGAAAATCAGATAAAAATGAAGGTGACTTCCATAATTAATTGATATCTGGAGTGAAATCAATTTCCATACATTTCAAATATTTTCCAGCAACTGAAAATAACTTTGATGTATTTTCTTCTAGTTTTAATGCATGCAAGCTTAATCATAATTTAAATGATACTAGTGTAACTAGTTTGTAATATATATATATATATATATATATATCTGTGGGCTTAATGATTAGAATCCACTCCAGGTATAAATAATGTTTGTTGTTTTGCTAGTACTGTTTTCATCTTAATCATTTTCTGCATGTCCGTAAGTATTTTGGCATGATATTACGCTTTCTTATTGATTTGCATTGTCAGCCTTGGCATAATATTACTACCCCTGCTTCGGTTGGTTTCAGCTAAAAACATTGTTAATAAAAATCCTTTATTTACTTATTTTTATAATTATAAAGAATTAAAATTACAAAAAATAATTTATTTGCTTAATTCTACATATATAATTATGTAATAGAGAATAGCATCCATTATCAAACCATAAAAATTTTTTATAGAGTGATAATAACAAAGGGTTTGGAACATAAAACCTCGAATATACTGTTCAAAACTCTCAAACCATATTATAATTAAATGTTAAATTATGAATATAAAAAAATTTAATTATATTTATTATGTAAAGTTTTTTTCTCTATCATATATTTTTCCTAGGGAGAAGGGTACCCAAAATCTCCACATCAGTGATTTGTCTTATTTCTTTATTACATTAAAATACCATGCTTAATTTTCTTTAACTAACCACTCTTCTCTTTCCTTGTTAATTTCTCTCTCACGAAAAGCGTGGTTACGAACTTCTTGTTGGAATGCTTTAGAACTGAGGTGACAGATCATCAAGGACAACTTTTGCCAAAATTGGGAATATACACACTTGCCTTTATGACTAAAATATCCTACTTTAGAAATTAAATTCCCAAATACACAACTTTCTAAATTATTCTTTACATTGCTTTACTTTTTAACACCTGATCGAGATCAGATCCAAATTTGAAAAAAAGAAATTATTAAAAGTGAAATTTTGTGAAAATAATTTAAAAATTATTGTGTTTGAAAGTTTAGTTTTGTAAATTGGAGTAATTTGATTAAAAATATATAACTTAACCCAAAAAGTGAATTGGTTAGATATGTCTTAAAAAAAATTAGTTATATAAATTTTGAGCACAACGGTAGTAATTATGTATTACTGGAAACAGCTCTAGATCTGTCATAATTGGATAATATATAGGTAGGTGAAATTCAATTTCTAGCTGTACAAAAAAAAAAAAAAAACCTTGTATTCTAGTTATTTTTTTTGTATAATTTTCTCCCAAAGGTAGAATGCTTAGAAATAAATACATGTAATTGGTTGATCTATACAGAATCTACAAAGCCCGTTCAAGTTGTAAAAGATGTTTCCAATTAGTTAAATTGATTAGATAGAGATATATTGCTTACTAAATATACCCAACAAATCTTTATCAAACAGCAAAGTGGTAGTGGTATTGTTGAGCAAGGCACTCGAGTTTGGTGATCCTTTTCAATTTCACTTTCTTTGGTCAAGACAAGAATATTTGCATTCACACTGACTTCCTAACTATTGGCTTGTAATGTGAAAATAAAATACAGGTGGTGATGAAGAATGCCACAAGATTGTGTTCAACAAAGCCCATAGTTACTATAAATGGAAACTTTCCAGGCCCAACAATATATGCTAGGGAAGATGATACTGTTCTGGTTAAGGTTGTTAATCATGTCAAATACAATGTTAGCATTCATTGGTGAGTTATTGAAATTGGGTTTTACTATTTCCATTAACTCTTTATTTGATTACAAAATATTAAAGGAAAAAAATTAAAATTGAGTAGGCATGGGGTTAGACAGTTGAGGACGGGCTGGGCCGATGGGCCAGCATACATAACCCAATGTCCGATTCAACCGGGCCAGGTCTATGTGTACAATTTCACCCTCACAGGTCAGAGAGGAACACTTTGGTGGCATGCACATATTCTCTGGCTAAGGGCCACTCTACATGGTGCCTTAGTCATTATGCCCAAACTGGGGGTTCCTTATCCTTTTCCCAAACCCCATATGGAGCAAGTTATTGTATTGGGTCAGTTCAACTATCTTTTTCTTTTTTTTTTCTTTTCCTCTTTTCCATAATAAGCTTTTTTCAACCAGATTAGTTAAGTGGGATAAATAGTAGAATTTGACAACTCTTATTAAAGTCATTTCAGTTATTATATTTTTATTTTATTTTTACCTTTTTATTGTATTTCAATTTGATTCAGGTGAATGGTGGAAATCAGATACTGAGGCTGTAATAAATGAAGCCTTGAAATCTGGGTTAGCCCCAAACGTCTCGGATGCTCACACAATCAATGGTCACTCGGGACCAGTAAAAGGCTGTGTTACACAAGGTAAGGTGCTTAAAACATGAAGTGCTACATGCAATTGGGCCAATTTCTATAACTCAATATGGAACTTGAAATTTTGGTTAACAGTTAAATACAAAGATAATGTGAAAATTTTGATCTACTTTAACAAGAAACTACCTGAGTTAGTATTCAATTACGTGGCAAGTAAATAAGTAAGTTTATTTGTAATTGAACTTTCTTTTGTGTGCAGAAGGATTTAGTTTACCAGTTGAGTCTGGAAACACCTACTTGTTAAGAATTATCAACGCTGCACTGAATGAAGAACTATTTTTCAAGATTGCTGGCCACCAACTCACTGTTGTTGAGGTTGATGCTGTCTACACAAAACCTTTCAAAATTGATACTATTGTTATAGCGCCTGGCCAAACAACAAATGTGCTTGTAACAACCAACCATGCAGCTGGTAAATACTTGGTTGCAGCTTCTCCTTTCATGGATACTCCAATCGCAGTTGACAACATAACTGCAACCGGCGTATTACATTATTCTGGCACCCTAAGTTCGACCCCCACCACTCTCACTACTCTACCTCCCAAAAATGCTACCCCAGTTGCTAACAATTTCATAGATTCTCTCAGAAGCCTAAACTCAAACATGTACCCTGCAAGGGTCCCATTAAAAATTGACCATTCTTTATTCTTCACTGTGAGCCTTGGTGTCAACCCTTGTGCTACTTGTGTAAATGGTAGTAGGGTTGTTGCTGATTTCAACAATGTCAGCTTTGTGATGCCAAAAGTTTCTCTTCTTCAAGCACATTTCTTCAATATAAGTGGAGTTTTTACTGATGACTTTCCAGGGAAACCTCCAATAATCTATAACTTCACAGGAACTCAGCCAGCAAATTTTAGAACTATGAGAGGAACTAGGCTTTATAGACTAGCTTACAATTCTACAGTTCAATTGGTATTGCAAGATACTGGAATGATAACACCTGAGAACCATCCAATCCATCTCCATGGCTTCAATTTCTTTGTGGTAGGAAGGGGAGTTGGAAATTTTAACCTTAAAAAAGACCCGAAAGAGTTTAACCTTGTGGATCCTGTTGAGAGAAATACAGTTGGTGTCCCTACTGGGGGATGGACTGCTATAAGATTTAGGGCTGATAATCCAGGTAAAGTTAACATTTCAATTCCTATTTGGAAGATTGAGTCCACAAAGTTGGCATATAGATGAAAATAATTTGGACAGCATAATTTTGTTTAAATGACCTTTGTGTTTTGTTTTGCTAGGAGTTTGGTTTATGCATTGCCATTTAGAAATTCATACAACATGGGGATTGAAGATGGCATTTGTGGTGGACAATGGTAAAGGACCAAATGAATCTCTACTGCCACCTCCGAGTGATCTTCCCAAATGCTAAAATGGATACTTAAAATGAAAATAAAAGGAAGAAAAAAAAATCAATAACAGGATTTTCTTGAAGCAAGGAAAGGAGTAGATGCCCATAGCACAATAATAACAATCGAGCATTATCTTCAATTTTTCTTTTGTTTCCCATTTGTTTCATTTTTATTGTATGTAGTTCTCTTTTTCATTATTGTTGAGTGATACCTTTTTGGCTTCAAGTAATTATAAATATTATATCGACCAATATTCAAAGGAAATTTTGGATGGTTGATCATATTTTAATAATGTTTTTGTTGGGACATTTGTTATTGAAATAGAGTATTACAAGTTATCATAATTCTGAGTATCTGTTGTTGGAGTACGTCCTATATTTTAACTCGTTCAAACTAAATGCAAAAGATACTGGAGCAATTTCGCTTAACCTTCAAAAAAGTCGAGAAGTATTTTTTCTCTCTATAAACCTTCCATGTCTTACAAAGATATTAAGTTGTATTATCATTATGTAAATATTCTATTTGATTATTATTTTAGTTTTAGCTTATATATCGAATCTCAATATATCAAAAACCAATAAAAGGCAAGCTATTTGTGATGTATATAATATATAGAACAAATGCAAGATAAGCAAATGAAAAGAAGATAAGAATAACAATATGATATGGTTAAATAGTAATCAAATAAGAAATGTTATTATATCTACACGATAGCAAGGATTTAGTTTCTTCCAGCGAGACATAGGAAACATAACTTGCAACTTGAAGCGTACACAGCAAGCTGCTCTGGTGATAGCTGAGACGAAATATCACTAGAATAAAGGGGGTGTAGGCATAGTCCCAAAATTGGGTATAAACGCCTATTTATATGATTGTATGAGCACCTAGTTGGCATTGGTCTGAGTCCCACCTGCGTGACTTCAATTATTTTGGTATGCAGTGTGACTGAGTGTTTTTGGACTCCAACAAAAATATGACACATGACAATATGTTACTTTTGTATGCGATTGGCCATGTGTTACTTTTGTATACGACTGTCCATGGCCAGTCCTCCATGTCCGTTGTATATGTCCGCGCTCTCTTATAAGATGGTCGAAGGGTTATTTGGATTAGTTGCCTGGCTACCGAGTGGAAAGATACTGTGCATATTGTCTTGTCTAGAGTTATCATCACTTGCCCTCATCTCCCCTCCATCAACTTCCATCCTTTTGTTTCTCATGAGCTTATCATTACTTATCAATGATTACCTATATTAATTACTTTACAAGGTGCCGATTATCTTGCACAAGTTGAAAATAATCTAAATCAGATTTTGAAAATAATTTTTTGTGAAGATAATATTGATTTATTAGGATAAAGTTGAAGAGTTGTTTTCTTTATCTTATTAGATTAGTTTTGCCTATAAATATAATTTGTTTCAAGTCTTGTAATACAATCAAAAGGTGAGGAAGAGAAATAAGTTAGTAAACTTATGAGTTTAGATAGAGAGTTCCTTTGTGTATTAAAGTAAAGTCATGATATTCTTCTCCAAAATTCTTCTTTTTATTCTTTTGATTTCAACATCTGGTATCAGAGCTTGGTTGTGATATGGTGTCAAATTCAATCTAATTGCAACTTCCTAAATTGAATGGCAAAAATTATGACAACTAGAGTGTCCAATTGAAAGTATTCTTCAAATCCAAGGATTTGTAGAATTTGGTGGAGACTGGCTATATCAAAGTACAAGACTAAAAGGAGTTTGATGCACTAGAGAAAGATAAGAAAGATGCATTGCTGGAGACTCAAAAAAAGGATAAAAAAGTATTATATGCAATTTTTCAAACCGTTGAGCAACTAATATTTGGAAAAATATCATGTGTAAATACAACAAAGGAGGCGTGGGATATTTTGCAAAAATCCTACAAAGGTGATGATTGTGTCAGACGAGTACGACTATTGTTATCAGTAGAATCTAGCACTACAGAGCGGGCTGGCAAAAGCCTAGAAGGAGCGAAATCTGGCAAAAAATCTAGCACGACAGACCACAATGTTGCTGCTTAAAGAGCCCTAGCTCGCCAAAGATCTGAGCTCGCTGGCTGAACAAGCTCGAAGTCGTGAACCAGCAATAGCTTTAGCGTACGAGCTCAAGCTCGCTAGGACGTATCTTACCCAGTTAGAAGCCCGCTGAGGTCAAGCATAATGCCAATAGGCAACTTGCACTGCCATTTTGCAAAATACAACCATCAGGCCGCACATGCAGAAAGCAACCTGCAGAAGCTAGTTTACAGTGCTCTAGGAAGTCTTGTACATTTAATATTTGATGTAACAAATGTACAATTTATTTAACTCCATTTGTGCCCCTCCATGCTTTTATAAATGGGGGGCTGGAACCATTGTAAAAAGTAGTGTAAGAAAAATATTAGCAGAAACTTTGCTAGACTAGAGAGGTCAAAAACCATTGCCAAAGCTCTGTAAAAACTCCTTCTAATTAATAAAACATCTCCATAGACATAGGGTTCGGTGCAATATAGATTTGGTTGAACCACATTAAACCTTCATGCTCTAGTCTTTCTCCTTCTTCCTCTCACCATCCCTCGTCGTTCACCGTCTCAACAGCTGGGAAATAACTTGGGTCCCAAAAGAACCTCTTTTTTTTAGCTGGATTTAGGCAAAATTGAAATCTACCATCAACATTTTGGCATGCCTGATAGGACCCATCTGTCTTCTGGTTGTTTCTACTTTCCTGGTCCGTCTCTTATGCAGCCATAATGGCCAGAGGAAAAGTCATCAGGAAGTTCGGTGCCCCCAATAATCAGTTGGAAGGTCACACTGCAAGTTCCTCTACTGGCAAAACTGCTAATGGTTTGGCCTCCCCAGTTCACCACCAATCCGCTGCCACTGTCCTTAAGACCAATGAAGTGCAAACATGGCACCAGTGCCGGGAAGCACTTGAGGGTTTGATGAGAAGGATGATTGAAGCGTTCCAAATGTTGGCTCAAGCATAGACTCAAGGTGTGCAAAGGCAGGCCGAAGTCACTGCACTTGAAAACATTTCCCAGTAGCAATGAGTTGGAATTTTGATCAGAACTAGTCACGAGCATGTTTTAGGTCATCATCCGCATGACGAGAAGGATGCGAGAAGCTTCCAGGCTTCTAGTCAGAAAATTGAAGGATTGCCATTATTGGTGGAAGAGTTGTTCCAAAGGGTAAAACAACAATAGGCACACCTCTGAGCTCGAGGTGACTAGAGTCATGCCAAGGAACAAACTCCTTTCTCCAAGAAGATCGAAATGGAGCCCTTCCCCTAGTAGCTCAAAGTTCCTACCTTCCCATTGTACAATGGAGACAGCGACTCGTGTAATCACTTGGGCATGTTTAATGATCAGATGGATCTTTGGACAAGTAATCCTCTGATCAAGTGCTATGTCTTTCCTATCACACTAGGAGATGGCCCTCGAGACTAGTTCAGGAACCTCCAAGCCCATAGTATTAATAGTTGGGAGGAATGTTAGCAAAGATTTCTCAACCGTTATAGGGCATTGAAGAGGCAACTTGTGCCCCCTATCACCTCACTATAATCTTTCAGCACAAGCATGAGTCTTTGAAAGACTACATTGCTTAATTTAGGCATGAGATCAACAATGTGGAGAGCCCATCCGACGAGAGCATTTTGACAACAATATCTGCTAGGCTTCACAAAGAAAGTATATAAAAGTCCCCAGTAGAAGACCTAGGAGAGTTCTACGATCGGGTTACCAAACAAATCAGGTGGGAGGAGATTTTTGGTGCAAAAAAGTCTGAGCTGGGCAACCTAGGCCAAAATAAGAGGAAGAATAGTTGTGATGATGCAAAAAGTAACTCCAACCCCCAGTTTGTGAAAAGGGCCAAGGCTAAGCGACCTCAGCAATAGGCTCACCATGAGCACTACAACGTCTTATCAGATACCCATGATAGGATTTATGCAATAAAAAGGAGTAGAGAGGACTTTGGTGTCGGTCCTAATTTAAACAATTAAAGAATGATTAAAAGAATGTAGAATGAAAACAGATCTTGCCCTTATCTTGTTGGAGATTGATATACACCAGTATCAGATTCAAATTCTATTGAATTTTCGTGTAGGAAAAGTGAGAAAGAGTAATTATGCAGAAAAAGTGAATA
>JANHAO010026504.1:0-11072 GCA_026873985.1 Saraca asoca | reverse complement strand
GATGAATAATTATCTAAAAAATTATAATTTTTTTAAATATAAAAATAAAAAATACTAAATTTAAAAGAATAAATTTTTAATTTTTAAAAAAATTAAAAAAAATTAAAAATTAAAAAATTTGGAATATTTTCTAATTTTTTTAAAATAAAAATAAAAAATACTTAATACTAAATTTTAAAAAATAAATATTTGATTTTTTAAAAAATTAAAAATTAAAAAAGTTGGAACCACACCAACGTTTTCCAATTTTTTTATTATTTTTTTAAATAAAAAAAATTAAGAAAGGATTGATGTGATGTTTTCAACCCCTTAGACGGAAATAGTTTTGGTTTGACACCATTTGGGGAATATGTTTGTATTTTTACCCCACACAGGGCAAAAAGCCCATTGCTGAATATACTGATCCCTAGCATTTGTATCCATGTTTTGGGCGCCAAAGCAATAGGCGGCTAATTAGGCAGAGGCCGAAAACAAAAACGGTAGGCATTGCCTCATTCCCGTCGGTACTCTGTATCTTCTTCCCCAATTGCGCCTTTGTTCTCACGGTGAGCTCACTTCGACTAAGGAACAGGATTTTTCTCTGCGTTCAATGAATGGAGGAGGCAGGCAAAGCCAAGAAGAGACCACTGGAACTTGACTGGGATAAACTCTTCTCAGACCGCGACGAAGGGCGTGTAACATTGACGATCATCAAGGGTAACGGTTCAATAGCTCAGCCACAGAGAAACTCCGATATGGCCTCCGATCAGCGATACTCGCCGGTGGACGGCGTTGAGTTGATGAGTGCTCGCGAACTTAAGGACTCTATTCAGCGGCAGAAAACCACTCTGGCTACTGTGGCTGGGAAATTGAGTGATGGAGGCGAGAAGTGCCGGAACACCATCAAGCGATACGAAGAGGAGCTGGAACGCAGGAAAATGAGACAACCTGGAGCTGTAAATGTCAGTTTTTTTTTTTGGTTAACTGCTTGTTATGGTTAGAGCTACTCTAATGTTTTGTTCGTGGAGCATGGGAATAGGAGGGAAAGAGAAGGAGCTTGCCTTCTATTTCCTTCCTCATCCCTTCCATTTTAATTGCCCCAGTTATACCAAAATAGTGGAAAAAGTGTAGTCTTTTTTGTGCTGAAAAAGGAGGAACATAATTACAATATGGAACTGAAATTTAGGTATTTGGTTTAATGCTGCTTTGGCGTGACTTAGAATTTGAAGTTGGTAACTCATTGGCTGGATGTGGATATTGTGATATATTGCTCAGCTTAGGGTAGCTGGGTTGTTTATTTATTTTAGGGGTGGTTGGGTTAACTAGTAACTTTCTTAAAATGCTTTAACTCAAAAAATGCTTATTTATCTAATTTATTCAGCAAATGTGCAGGATCATAATATTTTTTCACAATATGTTTGTAAATGAGTTGAAATATTGTATCTTAAACATCCTCCGCTTTGCCAGGTTGCT
The DNA here is from genome assembly GCA_026873985.1 of Saraca asoca. Classification (NCBI taxonomy): domain Eukaryota; kingdom Viridiplantae; phylum Streptophyta; class Magnoliopsida; order Fabales; family Fabaceae; genus Saraca; species Saraca asoca. Next base: position 9,620 of record JANHAO010026504.1, on the reverse strand, counting down.
GCTGGTTTCTCTCACAGTTTGCTACTTTCGTTTTCTTATCTTACAATTTAGTGCTTTCTCTCCTTATATGAATAGTGGATGATGTCTTGGACATTGCAATGGTTAAGTCCACTGAATTGTATATATAATGGGACATTGGAGTTTCTTTTCAATTATTTTCCTTCTTTTCTTTTCTTTTCTTTGTTTTTTGAAGATATTTTTTTGATGAGTCATGAGTGGTGATCATTTATGATGATTTTTATGAGATTGGTAGGCTCCAAAAGTCCAATTCTGCAATGATGAATATTAAATGCTTATTTATTATGTACTCCAGCAACCTTTATTATTTGTAGTTTAAATTGCGTGGTTTGTGGTAAGTTTAGCTGCATGAATTACCCTTGACATCCATGCTTAACGGCATATTTTGCATTGTCTGTCTTGTTAGCAGAACTATTTCCCAATTCCTAAGACACGAACAAGATTTATCCCACACTTCTTCAAATTCTTTGTTTTTCATTTTATACTATTAGGTGCCTTTTTTCAAATTTCCATTTCCTAGCTCAAAAACCTGATATCCTAGCAATCCTTACTCTGTTGTCTATTGCCATTTGCTGTTCTTAAAGCCTAATCCATTTTTCCAATCACTAAAATTATACATTTACCATGTTTTAACTACTAGCTCCGTGTCTAACTTTTGTGGTGAGAGATTCTTTTCATAAATAAACCTTAATTTGGTCTAATTAGTTAGTAATTTAATATTTTCGTAACTCATGACCCAGGCATGTAATCCTGAATAGATATAATAAATCCGTCCATCTTTATCGCTGAAGTTAAGAACATAAAGAAAAAAATAATTGATTTAATTGTTATACAGAAGAGAAAATGGGAGAATAGTAAGATAACAAATGGAAAAGCAGTGTGTTTGGTAACGTTTAAACTATTCAGGATTCCTTCTCAGTATAATTACTTATGCATTGTTTATTTTTCCTCTGTAGAACAGGAAGCTGATGCATTTGAGAAGCCCAGACAAGCCACGAGCTCAACTACTTTTGGTAAGGTTCTTGTTTTAATTGTATGTCATTATGATATTGGAGGTTGAATTGATTAGCCAGAAGTCTAATTAACTGGAGTCGTGGGAGTATTTTATGATTTAATTTGAAGTTTACAATGGATTGAGTGGAAAGCAAAGGAATGGGATGTGCTGAAAGTTACAACTGTTACCAATTGGGATCATAATGATTTGACATCCCCAGGAAGTGGCTAAAAGGGATCAAAATCGATAAATACACATTTTCTATGGCCAATATCATTGTGCACCATGGTGAAGACATGGTTTTCATGGGTTGGGCCCTGGGCACTATTATATGATTGATCCTTTTTTGTTCTTTCTTGGAGAAAGAGCAGGAAAATTTGATCATCAGATTATGAATTTGAGCCACTGGAACTGATATTTGAAGCCTTCTATACCTGTAAAGCATGCTGAAATACATGACTATTTATCTGATTCTGGGATTCCTCTTTCAGAAAAGTGAATGTGTTTTGTAGGTGTGTGTGGTGGTTTGAGACAAGAGAATATATCATTGCAAGCTCACTCACAATCCTCATTTGCATCTTGTTTTTCTAAGAGAATGGAAGATGTAAGATCTCAGGTATTGTATTTAAAGTGTTCTATCTTCTGCTGCTGACTTGCCTGTTGTTGCTTTTATCTGACTTTACTCTGTTGAGCAGCCTGATTGTAAAACAGTCAATGCCTTTGATAAAGAGTTGTCACTTTTCAAACATTGCAACAACCAGAAAATGAGGGACAATGAAATCTTTTCACAGAAGGGAAGAAAGAAAGACCGATCATTTTCAAGACAATATCCATCTCATTGTCCTAGCAATTTTTACAAATCTAATAACTCTGATGATAATAGAAGGTGCAGAGGAACTTCCCCTTTCTCTCCTGGCCACATTCAAAGAAAACTTTCCAGCTATTCTACAAAAAGGTGAGCAGAAATATCTTATCTGTGTTTTTTTTATTACTTTAATCCCTCAGAATGGTTATTTATTGTGTGATTTTGGAATTGTTAGTTCATTTGGTAGGTTTTTTGGCATATTACAGAACTGATGCACGAATTTCTGACTGTATGCTCATTTATGAGTTAGATTTATCTCTGCCAAAGGAGTTGGTTTGCATTGCAGTTCTCTTCAACTAAGTTTTTCTTTTTGGCAGAAAGGCTAAGGAAGATATTCTGTCATTTGTTATGTTTTATAATTTATACTCTAAAAAGTACATCTATGATCTTTCTATCACTATTTCTAGCCAAAAAAAAAAAAAAAAATCCTCACTATCAGTTGTATTGGATGCTTGTCATGTTTGTGCAATTCGTGGATCTCCTTGTGCTGTGGTTATGTTTGGATATTATCATTTCCTTCTACCTTTTTTACAGAATCATTTATAAGATTCCCCTTCTGCACTTTATATATAGTTTGTCCACTGTGAATTTTCTGAATAACTGAGTTCCTTATGCTGCATTCTTCTTTCTTTTATAACCACCTGTTAGGATGGATGTTCCTGAGCCAATTCAGTTGGATGGCTCAAAGTCCCGGAAGGTACATTCCATTCATATTTTGCTGTTACCTTAGAAGCTTTGGCATTGCTATAATTTATCATGATAAAAGGCACAATATAATTTCTAGCCTATTAATGATCAATCATGTCCTTAGCTTTTACTCAAAAGTGACGACAGACATATGACTTGATCCAAACAGGGTCAGCCCATCATCCTAGATGATGATGGTGAGGATGATGAATCATATCTTCTGGACAAAACAGAGCAAGAAGACAAACTTGCTGAACAGTAAGAGAACTTCATTGCTTTCAATATTTTGATCTAATAGCTTAAGCAATATGCCTACCACATCTTTGATCATTTGATTCCTGTGGCTCTTTTCAGCCTGAAAGAAGTTACAATCTATTATCCGTCAAGGTACACCAAAAAAGTAGTGCTATGACATTGCCTTTAACCATATATGTTGCTAGGCCCTTTACTTTCCTTTTGTGATAATTCAGGGACGACCCAGAATCTGTTGAAATTTTTTACAAAAACTTAGATTGCCTTGCCCCTGAAGGCTTTCTGTCATCAACTATTATGAACTTCTATATACAGTAAGTGCATTTGCGTCTCCAGCACTTTAGTTTCACTGTATATGCAATTTTTTCTACAAAGAGGAGTAGTTGTACTTTTGGAGCCTTATTGCAGCAGTTAGGAATACATGTAGAGTGTGCTAGCTTGTTAGGTAGAAGGAAGAAATAAAAATGAAAAATGAGTGAAAATCAATGTATGCTTGATTAATAAGATGTTGAACTGGATCAAATGAAATGGAGAGTCCACCATTTGCAAGCCATCTCTTAATTTTCTTTAACAAAGTTTGAGACAAAAAATGAGGTTAAAATTTGAAGTTCAAAATGAACTGTTGAGCATTCAGACTTATAGTTTTACTACTTTAATCTCCATTTTTTTTTTTTTTTTTTGCCATCATAGTTTCCTTACTTTTGTACCAAGCAGGAGTAATCTAAATAGTTGAGTCCCTTTTTAACATTTTCTACTAAGCAGCACTTGGTGGAAGTCTGAAAATTAACTCTGCGGAAGTCTGAAAATTAACACTGCTCTCCATTTTCACTTGCCCATATCCCTTGCTACCAAGCACACCCGTAGTGTAGGGAGATCCTTTTTTGTTATTCTTGAAATGTCAACATTAGTATTTTTGAGGCTCTAATTCTGTTTAATTTATATTTACCAGATATCTACTTGAGCTCTTTCAGAAGTTAATTCTATTTTGTGTTGAAAATTTCAAATGGTATATACACACACGTACCCATATTATTGTTAAGTTTACCATTGTATACCATATTTCTTTTGTTTTGCTTGAGGTTTAAACCCTAGATTCTAAATCCATTTCTTAACTTTCTGATATAATTGGATTTATGCCTTTGAAAGTGTAGGGACTAGGGTTGTTGGACCATTGCTTAGTTGAATTTATCTGAGCTTCATAGCTGGGAATTTGTTAATGCTCTCTTTGGATGCGAACTGGAGTTACACACCTGTCACTACTATTCTTTGTTTGTTATTGCTGATTAACTCTTCTCTCTATCAAAGCTACTATGCAAGTCACCTTTTTATATGTCCTCGTAAGCTTTTGTCTTGTTTAATACAATAATTCAATAACTTGAGCATTATTTTTTTATGTGCCTCTTGTCATAGTATGCATTACTCTTGTTCAATTTAACACTTTGTACTTATTTCCCCTTTCCAACTGGCTAGATATCTACAGCGACAAGCATTTCTGACAGATAGATCACTATCAGACTATTGTTTTTTTAATACATATTTCTACAAGAAGCTTACAGAGGCTGTTTCCTATAAGGTAGTTATTTTTTCCCGGCATGTATGCACAACTCTGTGTGTGTGTGTGTGCGCGCATGTGCGCGCGCATGCTTGCATGCAGGCTTATTCCTTTAAGCTAGCTCTTTGTCCTTTATGATAAAATGTATTGTTCATTCTGGCCTTGTAAGCCTTTTGCTGTTTGGCTGGTTTGACTACTGGTATATAAGTTATTGTTGCTTTTTTTTTTTTTGGTTGCCTTTGAATTTATATTTGCTGTGATTTTTCATGGTAAATTTGAGACTATGTAACCCAGCACAATAAGTAATTAATTGCTGACCAGTAGCAGCTCCATGGGCATCAGAAAGATAGTAATTTCATACATGCATAATGTGATTTCAAAGTTTAGCAGTGCTTTGTTGTGTGTATTTGTATGTGCAGGGTTGAGTCAGGATTGAGTGCTTCTAAGTTCTTTCTATTTTACAGATTTTGTCATTGAAGTCAGTTTCTCACCTCCGTTTCCCTTTCTCTTTGTGCTATGCTCAAAGTTAGAAGTAATTAGGTTAAAGGGTGCAATAATCTTTATGTGTCTTATAGTTTCTATATAAATAGAGTAGGGTTAAGTCTTTTGTATTCGGTCATTATATTATTCAATTATAAGATTAGTATTCTCTCTCTAATTCTCTTTAACTTCTTTGCTTCTTCCCTGAACTAAACCCTAAATATTTATCTACACTCATCATATGTAATTCTAACTCAAGTTTTTTTGGAATGTCTAGCAAAATGAGAGGGAGGGATTCTTTGTGAAGTTCAGAAGGTGGTGGAAGGGTGTAAATATTTTTCAGAAGGCATATATCCTAATTCCAATACATGACAAGTAAGTTTTATCTTTTCAGTATTAAAATTGTTTGTAAATTCTTATTTTTTTCACCTGGTAGACTGTTCCTTTTTTTCATTTTGAATTTGATTACTATCTGAAGAAAATGCTCATCTGTCTATCACATAATAAGAAATGCCTTTACTACAAAGAAACATTTATCCATGCTTTTAACGATTTGACTATATCATTGGTACTCCTTAATTTTAAGATGAGGGTGAATACTGACATCGTGGCCTCTTTACTGCCTTGAGTTACAACTTCATTTCTTTTCCATATTGCAACTTTAATGGATTCAGATTGTTCATTTTGTTCCTTCATGGTGTTCAGCTGATAATTTTCTACTGGTTTCTCTTGTGGATGTTCAAGAAAGAGGCATACTATATCTGATTTTTTAAAAAATTCTTGTGGCATTTTCTTTTTCTTCACCCCGTATTTTTTTCATTTGCTCTTAGAAGATTTCTAATTCTGTCCTGTATAATCAGCTTCTTCTCTCCTTGGTAATGCTTTATTTCTTTTATGGAAAAACCGCTACTTGAAATTAGAGATTTTGTGAATGACTCTAGAGAAACCTCAGTCAGAAAACTTTTATTTATACTAAAAGATATAGTTAACAAATAAAAATTCTAATACCTTATCTAATAAGGAATAGATTGAATAGATATAGATAATTACTAAATAATCTAAAATAGATAACTACTTATTTTATTTACATAATTCTGCACTCACCCTCAAGTTGGAGCAAATATGTCATATGCACCAAGCTTGTTACAAATATAATCAACCTTTGGACCTTGGAGAGATTTGGTAAAGATGTCTACTGGTTGATCATTAAAATTGGTGAAGGAAGTTACAATGTCTCCTGACAAAACCTTTTCTCAAACAAAATGATAATCAATCTCTATATGTTTGGTTTTTTCTTGAAAAACTGGATTAGATGCAATGTGCAAAGCTGCTTGATTATCACACTAAGTTTCATAGGTCCTATCTCATAAAACTGTAGCTCTTGGACTAGTTGCTTTAGCCATACTAATTCAAAAGTAGTTAAAGCCATAACACAACATTCAGTCTCTGCACTTGACCTTGTAACTATAACTTGTTTTTTACTCCTCCATGAGATCATATTTCCTCCAAAAAGGATACAATATCCCGAGGTGGAATGTCTATCAACTGGTGATCCTGCCTAATTAGAATCTATATACCCAACAATTTCAGTACTTTTTTTGTTTTCATATAACAATCCTTTCCCAGGTGCCTTCTTGATATGTTTGACTATTCAAATTATTGCTTCCTAGTGATTATCATGAGAACTCAAAACTGACTAACAACACTGACTGCAAAAGAAATGTCAGGTCAAATGACTGTGAGGTTGTTCAATTTTCCAACCAATCGATGATATCTTCTTGAATCTGAGTACAACTCGCCCTGGTCTGATAAAAGCTTAACACATTAGGATCCATCGGAGAATCTATAGGTTTATAGTTTATAATCCCTATCTCCTCCCAGATGTCTAAGGCATACTTTCTCTAACAAATAACAATCCTATCTTTTGATTGGGCTATCTTAATCCCAAAATAATGCCGCAACTTACCCAAATCTTTTGTTTGGAAATGTTGAAATAGATGCTACTTCAATTGATCAATGCCAACATGATCATTTCCAATGATGACTATATCATCCACATACACTACTAAAAATATGCAAAAGATTAGATGAAGAGTGCTAATAAAATACTGAGTGGTTAGCTTTGCATTGAATCATTCCAAATGCTTGAACGACTTGACTAAATTTTCCAAACTAGGCCTAAGGTGATTGTTTCAATCCATATAAGGACTTATTTAGGTGACAAATTAGTCTGGACTCCCCTTAAGTAACAAACCCAAGAGGTTGCTTCATATATTGCAAATCACTATAAAGAAAGGCATTTTTTATATTTAACTAATAAAGGGGTTAGTTGCGGATGGTAGCCATGGAGATAAGTAGGCATATAGAGGCAATCTTAGCTACAGGAGAGAAAGTATCAGTATAGTCAACTCCAAAAGTATGAGTGTAGCCTTTAGGTACATGATGAGCCTTCAAACGATCGACTTCACCGTTGAGGCCAACTTTCATTTTGTAAACCCATCGAGATCCTATAGGTGTTTTACCAAGAGGTAAAGGAACAAGGTCCCATGTTACATTGGAGTCTACAGCAATCATTTCATCAATCATAGTTTGGCGCCAACCCCAAATGAGAGAGAGCCTCCTCAACAGTCTTAGTTAAGGAAACAGAAGACAAGGTAGATACAAAACTATAGTGGGTTGGTAATAAGCGATGATAACTTAAGAAATTGTAAATGGGATAAGGGTTACGAGTGGAATGATTACATTTATAGAGAGCAATGGGAATGCTATCAGGAGGATTTGGGGTCGTTGCAACTGTTTGGACAGAAGGTAAGTCACCTAGTATTTCAGTAGGAGCTTTTTCAGTGTCTACCATGTGAAGACATCAATGATAAGTGAGAAGTGGAGGTTGTTGATCTTGGAGTTGAGAAATTGGTGACTCTAGAGAGGCAAATTGAGGGGGGTAGAACTTTGGAGACTATGGAGGACTCAATCGATGTGGTGAAATATGGATATGTTTCAAAGAATGTAATATCTACTGAGACATAGTAATGATTCAACGTTAGAGAGTAGCATTTGTATCCTTTTTTAAGACGAGAATACCCTAAGAAGACACATTTGATAGCTTTAGTAGACATTCTGTCAAGACTTGGAGAAAGATCATGAACAAAGCAAATACAACCAAACATGAAGGGAAATAGGATAAATGGTTTCATTATACAAGATATCATGAGCCACTTGATCATTTAAAACTGAAGATAACAAGCAATTAATGAGATAACAATCGGTGAGAAGGGGATCACCCCAAAACCGAATAGGAGCATTCTAATGTAGTAGGAGGGTGCATGTCTCAATTAAATGATGATTTTTATGTTCAACAATTCCATTTTGTTGAGTGATATGAGTGCAAGTAGATTGATGTAAGATCCATGAGAGGATAGATAAGAAGAAAATTTAGCTGAGAAATATTCTCTAGCATTATTGCTTTGCAATATTTGGATAGACTTGTTAAATTGATTTTTAATCTCAGAACAAAAGGATGCAAAAATAGAAAATAATTCTGAACAATCTTTTATTAAATATAACCAAGTGCACCTTGAATAATCATTAATAAAAGTAACAAAATAACGAAAATCTAAAGACGAAGTGACTCAACTTGGACCCCAAATATCAAAATGGACAATGGAAAATGAAGACTTAGACCTATTACTGATTCTTTTCAGAAAAGATGAACAGACATGTTTATCAAGTTGACACAACTCATAATTTAAGAACTATAAACTAGAAAAAATGGGGATGAATTTTTCAAAACTTAGAAAAACTTGGATGATCAAGGCGCTGGTGAAGCAATTCAGGAGATTCAGATGTAGAACATGCTACTGAAGTTGTCAAACGAAGATAATATAATCCACGAGACTCACTTTCTATGCTAATCGTTTGTCTTGTACCTGGAGCCTATACAAGAAAAGAATTAGTAGTAAAGGTAATTGAACAATTTAAAGAACAGGTAAGTTGATTCATGGAAATAAGGTTAAACAGAGAATCAGGGACAAAGAGAACATATTTAAGAGGAATTGATAAACTCGATTTAGCATGACTTATGCCTTTAGTAATGGTTTTGGAGCCATCTACTAAAGTAATTGTATGAGAAGAGACATGAGACATTATATGGGTGAAAAGAGATTGGTTAATAGCTATGTGATCAAATGCTCCAAACTCTAGGATCCATGAATCATGTGTTTGTGATAGACAAGTTGTAAAATTACTAGTGGAAGTAATAGCTATTGATGATTGAACTTGCAAAAAGGCCTTAAATTGAAGAAATTGTTTGCATTTAGAGTCCAATAATACATCAGATTGAGAATTTTGATTGTTTGCCTCATTTTCAAATTATGCAACATTTGTTGATTTATTCCCTTTCTTAGGGAATCCATGGAGAAAGTAATAGTGGCCCTGTGTGTGCTCAGGCTTCTTGCAGTGGGTATAATAAAGATGATTACCACCACGGCCTTCAATACTACAACTACCTCTATTACCACAGCCTCCCCCTCAACCATGAGAACTAGTCTGTGAGATTAAGGTTGAAGTGTCTTTAGAATCATGAGTACTCCAAGGTGTATGGAGTAACCTTGAAATCAAACTCCTAATAGTAGGAACTTTTGAACTCATAAGGATTTGATTATGCACATAGTCATAGTTTGGATGAATTCCAAGAAGGATAAAAACCATGCATAGTTGATCCAATTTGGTTTCTAATTCTTTGGTATTAGTTGTGACAATTAATTGTTTGATAT
>JANHAO010026503.1:0-11071 GCA_026873985.1 Saraca asoca | reverse complement strand
TGGATCAAAGGTTGGTCCTTTCACTCCAAGCTTTTTCCTTTTAAGCTTGTCCTAGCCAGATCCGTCGGTAGGAGCAATGGGTTTTTCGGTGAGAAAATTTTTTGAAATGGACAATTTTGCCCCTCACCGAACCCACTGCTCTTTCATTAAGCTCTTCCAAATACAATCTAGTAATGTTTTCTATCATTCGTTCTTGATTTTGTTTCCATTTATTGTTGATTAAGTATGATTTGCTTTTAGTTTTGTTCATTTGCATACTTTAATCAGCTCAATTCTATGATCATAACTTTACTTTGTTATGATTGTTGCCTCTGTTTTAAACATCAATGCTTCATGATTTCATTCAATTTAATAATATGTTCTATTCTTTTGTAGATTTTAAATAATATCTTTCCCTTCATTAGCATATATTAACAACAAATTTGGTCTACAAATTTCTTGTGCAATGGTCACTAGAATTGTTATACCAATTTGAATTTTCAACATTCTAATAAGATATTGTTCACCAAATATTTGTTGTCTGTCATTTTAGTTATTTTAAGCATAATTCAAATGAAATATTATTGTTAATCCTTATTATCTATAATGATTTTCATCTCAATTGCACAACAATTTTTTGAAAGATAATAAGAGAGCATGATGATAATTGTGTTATTATTGTTCTAGATATTCATAGTTTTGAATCTCGATCGAGTAAGCTTGCCATTGAGCTCACAATGGTCATACATTAAAACTACTTCTAATACTCTTGAATTTTCTTACAATCTTAAGAATTTTATATTTAATACATCTCACTTTAATTTCTTCAAATTCTTTATGAGTAGGAAAGCTGCAAAATGCAACAAGATCATGAACAAGGTTTTCAAGTCGAGATCTGGAGCTAGTGATAATAGTCAAACTTTCACAGACTAACATATTATTCACCTACATCATCAAAGACATCAACATCACCATCATCACTATTAGTATGACTATAATGCTAAAGTCCTGTGTGGTGAAATCGGCAATTGCACATAGAGCTTGAGTGGATACGGCAATTGTTGCATAGGCAAAATGATAATCACCATCACAACGAGCAATAGAATTATCATCATGATAATGAACAATATCACTACCACCATGATGATCAAGGACAATATTAGCATGATCATGATTATTATTTTGATGAGTTTGAAAGAGAGCATACAATCAACTCCCAATCTGATGGAAGATGGATTAGAGATGTTAAATGATCCAACAACCATGACAACCATGGTTATCATGAACATAATGATAAGGAAAACTTGCATCCTTTTACTGTAGATATTATGCAAATGTTAATACCTTAAAACTTCAAAGCTCCATCCAACTTAAAGTCATGTGATGGAATGACTAATCTATAGGAGCACATTGAGGCATTTCATGTGGCAATGTTACTCTTAGGAGTGCTAGACAAGATTATGTGTACAACATTCTCCATAATGTAGAAAAAAGCAAGCCTCCACTTGTTCATAAGCTTAAAGCCAAATTCAATTGGATGATTCCAAGTCTTAACCAATTAATTCCTCACTTATTTTGTAATTTCCCAAGTCCACAAAAAGACTAGTGCTTCATTGATGACAATAAGGCAAGGAAAAAATGAGTCATTAAAAGAGTACCTTCATCGTTTCAATCAAGTAGCTTCAAAAATAAAAGATCTTCAGGAAGTAATGGTTATGCATTTAGTCCTAATAAGGCTACAATCAGGAGACTTATCCAATTCTTTAGCGAAAAAGCCAGTAGACAATTTGGGTGATCTTCTGGCACAATCAACCAAATTGATTAATGTTAAGGAAATAAAGCAAGTGAAAAGATAAGTTGAGTGAGTAAATAAAGATCAATAGAGAAATGACATAAGTGATTGTAAAGATTTTTATTTTTAAAAATCAAGATTTAACAATTACACACCAATGAATGCCTTATTAAAAATGATCATAGATGACATAAAGGTAGTATAATTAATGAATCTCGCACCTTAAAAAAATTTGAAGCCACCTCCCTCGGGGAACAAAGAAATATTGCAAACTTCACAAGCATTAGATTCATAACGCAAAAGAATACATAAGTTCAAAGAATGAGATTGAAGAATTAATCAGAAAGGGACATCTCCAGCAACATTGGAAATATAATGACAAACAACCATCCAAATCTTGGAGCAACCAAAGGGAGAGAGAGAAAGAGAGATCCTGGTTGCATTCTCCAAATAAAAGATTAGAAGGTAGGAATAAATAGCTTAAGGAAAAACAATTAAAAGTCATGGGTGTTGTGGAAACTATAGTTGGAGCATTTGCAGGAGAGAGAAGTTTGAAAAATGTAAGAAAAAGGCATCTGTAACTAATGATGATAGTTAGTTGAAAATACCAAAGCAGAAATTGGATTTGACAATATCTTTCTCTAAGGAAGATTACCTTCCAAATTTCGATTGAGAGTAAGATGATCCAATGGTAATCATAGTAACTATTCATAATTATGCGGTTAAAAGGATCCTAGTGCATCAAAGGAAGTCAATTGATATTTTATATGCTCATATGGCAAGAGCCATTCACAATTCGATTAGAAACTTGATCCCATATCAAAAAAATTTGACCAAGTTGTCTAGAAAATAGATGTCCATTTGGGGATTGGTTACGTTAAGGTTGTCTCTAGGAACATAACCTAAAATACAAAATGTTGACATTGAGTTTTTGGTAAAGGATGTATAGAATACAACCTAAAATGCAATTTTAGGATAAACATGATTAAATCAAGCTCCAGCTATCATATTAACACCTTATCTATTAATGAAATTTCCTACAGATAGTGTCAATTGATGAACACTCCAATCACCAGTGGTTGAATGTGGTGGCCAAAAATTACTTATACAAAAACTTAAACGATAGAGACCATCAAAGCCTCTTCAATGCTAAAGTTAGAGAAAAATAAAAAAAGAGAGAATAAAGTATTCAATAATAATCCTGAATTGAACTCATACATTTCCTTTTATAGATGACCAAAGGGGCAAAAAGGTCTTTGTTCTTCTAATGCCCTTAGTTGAATTGGGCTTCAAGTATTTTGTTAGGCTACCGGCCTTGTATTTGTCACTTCGTTAAACATATATTTATCACTACATAAGCATGCATAATTAACCTTTATAAATATTTTACAATTCTTATATAGCAAGTGATATTGGACAATAACTTATCCAGGGAAAAGAGCTTAAAGGGTTACAATGATTGGTTCATGGGTGACAAACTTGTTAATAGGGTAAGTAGCTAACTTGCATGTTTTTGTAATTGATATAAACTAGCCACGATGACATAATTGTTAATTGTTATAAGGTGTTATGCAAATTTTTATTACAATGAATAGTGGAAACGACCACTAGTTCTTGGTGGCCTTAGTTGCCATTGAGAAAAAGATCCTTTATGTTAATTCATGGCCAATCAGCTGCATGTAAGAAAGCAAGAAGGAAGGCATCCAAAATATGATTTGACACTAGGCAATTATTTATTGTTCATAAGTCTTCATTTTGCAGTGTATATTATTGGTCTGTTAATCCCTTGTAGGCTAGGTTTATGCTGCACATGCTTGTAGATATGCACTATGAAGAAAGTGAATGCCTTCTCATTTCAAAGGTCCCCATTGAAACTCCAACTAGAGATGAGATGGGTATAGGAAAGTCTTATGGAATGGCACTTATATAGGGCTCATTTGGCTCTCATATGCATATGGAAACTACTTCTACTGAGAAGTAAAATTATTGGTCTCTTAAAATAAGACAAAAGTAAAAGATAATTTTATGTAGTCAAGTGTTCAATTATGCCCATATGCCAATACCACACTAAGTTGAATTGCTTTATGAATTTGGCAATAAGGACATTGACCAATTGTTATGAGTATACATAGAAGGTAGTAGCCTTATGCTTTTTTGGGTGAAGTCTAACAAAATACAACATTAAAGTAACACAAATCCATTATATCCATTATCCATAAAACATGTCATTACACATGGCTCACATATCAATATCCATATATAATAAAAGATAATAACAAGGTTAATGAAAGTAAAACAATGACTATTGAAGCCAATTTAAAACGTCATATGGATCTAGGTTCATATGACCATCGTAATTACTATTTTCATCCTACAACACCAAAAAATAAGGTCATGACTACTATATTAGGAATCAAAGGAAACCACAACCATTCATCCATAAAAATCCACATTTGCAAGTGGTCACACCTGTTGAGGTTGATAACCACCGAGTGTCCACCATGCACCTTCATTTGTAACAACTCTATCTATATTCAGCCTACCTTTGAGACCATCCTAAAAAAAGTTAAAATCATTGGCATCCTACAAATAAAAATCCCATATTAACCATTAAACAAATGGAAATAATTTTTTTTTTTTACACAAGAGGAAATCATAAATTAATTTAAATTAATAGTTAGTTTAGGATATGTAACACTAGCTTGGTCTGCTAATGAACATATGTTCACCCCATCACATAGGGTATCAAAAGTAATAAATTCATGCCTATAAATTAAATATTTGTAATAACTGACATAAGTGATTTTACGATAACCACATCATCAAGCCCCAATCTGTACCATCCATGGCAAAGGTGCTATAACTTGCACTTTGCTATATGTCTACACGAGTCCTAAGTTGTGGACAGGTCCTTTAAGTATGTCCCTCCTTATGACAGTTTGCCGAGCACCTGAACCTTTTAGTAAGTGATAACCCTTTATTTGGACAACTGGTAGTTCTCATAAGGGTGGGTTTTAGAACCTTGTTAAGTTTATAATGCACCTTTAATGATTGGCTTTGCAAAAGGCCTTTATCTTCGGTGATCCCTTGAACAAACTCCATCTTATTTGTCATACTACAACTTTGCTCCTTAATTGATGCAAAGTATTCTACTAATCTAGTTGTTAAACTGCATATCCAACACTGACTTTATACAAGTGCTCCAAAGTGCAACTTATGCATAGCTTCATTGTTTTCCGTGATGCCATCAATTGTTCAATCTATTTGTTTGCAATTTTTCATCCACTACTTTGATATACAGCTTTCAAGCAACTCTTGAACATTCTATTGCACCATTACACAAACAATATGCTGTAGGGTAACCTAAATTACTCCTAGCTACCACAACTACAATTGAATTTACCTACAACCTCGTAGGACCAAACTGCATGTATGCGACCTAGTTTGTAATATTTTTTAATAAAATAGATCCTATTACATGCCTTGTATTCCTTGTCAAACACATAACATAAAGCAGCCACAATTAATTCACTTTGGAATAACCAAAAGACCTTCTTAATATATGCACAAATAGCATTCCTCTTTAAGGTTTTCAAATGAGTTATCAACACTGGGTCAATGTAAAGTGATTCATGGTCTGCTTTCACTTCATTGAACTTAGCATGACTCGAAGCTCTCTAAAAATAATGCAAAAATTCAACCAAGTTACAAATCTTCTAAATGCAGTTCTTGATGGTAGAATTCATACCCTTACAATGAGAAGTAGTTTGCAAGCCAGCAAAAAATATACCCCTCAGATAAGCCAAAGCCTACTCAATTTCTTCCAATAAATCTTTTGGTTCAACTATTATTCACTACCCTGAATTTCTCAACCATTCTTTTCTAGCTACACTCAAACTCATCAATTTTAATATCACTAAGCATGCATGGCTTGAACTTTGTAGTGAAATTCACATCTCTGATGTTGCTTTAGGCATTTCCTTAAAAGTTTCAAACACATATCCTATGTGTTGTACTAGGAAATATATGCTTGATTGCCTTCATCATTACCTTATGACTGTTAATAACAACTAAAACAAGTCCCTTCTTATTCATTGCTTCCACAAAAACGTCCAATACCCATTTTTTAAGTTTCTTCCTTCTCACCATTAATCAATAAATAGCCAAATACAATAGTCTACCTAGGGTGATTAATACCAAGAAAAAGAATAACAAAGGGAAGATTGTACTTACTAATCTTGTAAGTTATGTTGAAGGCTCAAGCATGATCAAAACATTCAAAGTTAACCATGGACTACCCATCACACCAAAACAAGTGCTCCAATTGTCCATCACAATCTATTTTGTACCTTATAAAAAAATGGATCATTTTCAACCAATCCTTTAAGGAAATTAAAAGCAGCTATAGCATCTCCATCTGACATTAGTCCCTTTCTTACCCTGCATATATAGTTGTACATGTCCTTACTGTGAAAACTTACAAGTTCATATCCATCAGAACAACTAGCAATCAAACCTATTGTATGACATGACTTAATACTATATGAAACCATGCTACTTATAACAGGTTGGTCAACTCCTAAAATTTCCTCATTTGATGTAAGCAGTTATATGTGTTTATAGGAGGTTAACTCATGAGCATGTTCCTCATCAAATTTATACACAAACCATTTTCTAAAGCTTTTGTTCAATCGCACAACCAGTAAAACCTTACAATTGCATTTGGTCATGCATCTATGCTCTCTTATCCAATCGTCATGATTAGTATACTTCCTATTCGTCTGCCCCTCGCAATTACATATCTACTTCCTCCAAATTATTTCACACTTACTATTCTATCTAAAATCAAATAATCTAACTCCAAATCCCTTCACAATTGCATATCTACGATAAAAACTCTATGCATCTGATTAACTATCAAATTCCATCCCTAATATATCTTCCTAACTTAGGTTGACATAATTCGATATGCTACCACATCATTATCAGCATTCAAATTATAACTATTAACATTCCAATGAAAGTTATCAATTTCACTGACTGAATTATGGTAATGCATTCTTTTTTCCTCCTAAACCCATCCCACATCAACTTTTCGCAATACAAATAGTCAAACCAAGGAAGAAAAGTAATTGAACCCAATTTCCAATGGTAGGTAACAACCAACAAACAATGCAAACAATCAAATATGCATACAAACTCAATACCATCTAAAACAAAATGCACCACTGTCGTTACCTTATGTATATTGGCACTGCAACATTTACACAATGAGAGCTCGTAACAAAGCCGGCTAGGAACCTTTGATACAATAAGGATTGTCGAAGCTTCAGAACCACAGTAATGGTCTTTTCTTGATTTTGGAAGGAATTGAAATTGGAAATTAGGGTTTGCATTTGATTTTTTTCCAACATCATTAAGAGTTAGTGGACATGTGAAATTTTGCTTTCAGTAAACAAGGTCGTGGATCAAGGAAGGGCTTTGTTACAATTTATAAATACTAAAAGTTACAAACAAATTTCAAGCAACTAGGAAATCACCAAAAAAAAAAACCTAAAAAAATGATTGATTAGTGCCACATGTCATGCTCCTATTTGTTACGTAGGAAAGGTACTAATGCCTTAAGTTTTTAGTCAAAGCATGGAAGAACTCACCTTTCCAAAATATTATTTATGCCATAAAGGTCATTGCTTTAAATAAAGCTATATAAAGGTTTTCCTTTATTATTCAAGAAAATCCATGTTCATACATATTCTTGTAAGATTTGTGAAAATTTTTTATACTTTTTACAACATTTCATTAAAACTTGTAACTTTTATATAAAAATGAGAAAAAAATTTAAAATTATTTTGACGCAATTTCGAATGATTGAATTGCAAGTTTTTATGTACTTGTTGCATGCAAAATCTATACACACTTATAACTTTTCATGAAACAATGCAAGATTTTATATAAAAAATTATAATTTTTATAAATTTTATGTTAAATTTTCATAAAAATTCAAAAAAAAAATTATGTAATGAGCATAACCCCATAAAAAAATGTTCCATCGATGGTATTCATAGAGTTATAATATTATATGATTCTCAAATTGGAAAAGCAACTTGTGAGCTACAACCATTTATAATTGTTGGTTGATAGTAACTCAAGAGATTGAATAATAATAGCAAATTTCTATTTTAATTCTTTTAAGGATAAATTATACTTATCTCCTTTAAAAATAGGCTTAAATAGAGTCCCCTTTTCATTTTTGGTTCAAACATCCCTTGTATTATGCATTTTTTTGCATTCTTCTCCCTTATCATTAACTCATTATTAATATTCCTAATAGATGACCAAAAAATTTGGTCAATGTGGATCCACTTCAAAATATTTGATTTACCCTTATTGTGTCCATTTTGAAGAGCCTTTTTTTTTCCTTTATATATTTGTTATATGTGAAATTTGGTTCACCCCAGTTGGACTCGCGAGCGGCCCGAGAGCGACAAAGGACCAGCTTGAAGAATGCTTAGATCGCTACGCCTTCAAATCGCCTCGCGAAGCAACCTACCTAACTCGAGCTCAACCCCAACTTAGCCACAAACGGACACGTCCCTAAGTTGAGCGATGTGGTCAATGAAGTACGACTAGCGACCTGAGAGCTCACTACACCGAAGACCCATTCACACTTTGCCCAACAAACACGCCGGACCCACTTACTGAAAATAATCTGCAGCAGTCGAATAGTAAGATTTTATCTATCTATTTTGTTTTATATAATAAATGTTGATGTAATAGATTTACTGCATATGAAATTACTATTGTAACATCATTTCCTCTATAAATATGAGGAATAAGCCCTCTACAAAGGGAGAGATCATCTTTTATACAAGCATAAACTTTGCCAAAATAAAGAGAGAGAACTAGAATGTGCCGAAACTATAAAAGGAAGAAACACAGTATGCTGAGATCTTTGTAGATATACCTCCATAACAATAACTACCGTGAACGTAGGGTTCGGTTATACCTGAATTTGGTCGAACTACGTTAAAAATCCTGTGTCTCTTTTCCACTCTTTCCTTCATCTCTGTGTATTTTGTTGATTTATTATGTTTGAACTAGTTACGGTTAGAGATCCCAAAAGAATTCCCCCTCCCCCGTTGGCTGGAGTTTGGCTCGATACCAAAATTCGACGTCAACAATATTATTTAGTCTTCAAAATGTAATAATTTTATGATAATTCTTCATTACCTAACTAACAATTATGCTAAACTTTTTAAAAGATATTATAAAAATCATTTTATTCATCAAATTTCTTGCATACTATTTGATATAATTTCGTAATCTTCAACTAATTGTTTAAGGTAGAATTAATTACTATAACATACTATTACTATTAATATAATAGAACTAGTATAAAGCATTTTCCAAAAACAAAAGGTAAAATAAATTATTCAAATAAATATTGAGTTTTGATATTGTTGCTGGACAGTTATAACAAATTACAAGATAGATTAATACATTCAATTTTGTATGAACTTTAATACAATAAGTATACAAAAAATTATAACTCTACTAAGTAAATTTACAACCCAAAATGTTTTTGGATATTTCTTGTTTTGGAAAAACTTATAATTTATAATGAAAATTTTGTGAAAGAGATATAAAAAAATTTTCATAAAATTTGCATTTGCATAAGAATTTTCAAATGTACATGGAAGTAAAACTCAACGTATGAAAAATAAAAAAATATTGTAGATTAAAGAATGCCTTTCTACTAACCTCAAAAACTATTTTGAAAAGAAATAATAAATAATTACTTATTGTTTTAATAAAATATTTAAATAATATGAAAGATAATTACAAAAATCAATAGCCTTCCCAATTTACAACTAAAATATCACAATATAATTCAACTTCGGAGAGCTAATTCATCATAAAGCATTTAACCATGAAAATTGAATCCCTAGACCCTCACAAATAACAGCATCTATGTGAGATTTTGGAACCCACATATACAAGTAAAATTGCCAAAAGTTCTAATATTTATCAAATTCTACATAAATAGAAATGAATAGATCCAATTCATCCAAACCATACATGAACTAAAGTTGTTTGCGGAATAGAGCAAAAATCAAAGTAAGTAAACTTATATCATGTGGGTGAGGGAACAGTGATTCATGGGCTTCCCCTTGAACTTCCCTCTTCCAAATTCTAAAACAGGGAATGTGTGAATGAAGAAGATGAGAAAATGGGTTGATTGAAAATTTCTTGTGACACAGTCTAAAATAAGTTAGTTGATTATCTGCACTATTCGACGATGGCTGTTTGACCAGGTTAAAAATTGATCAAGCAAATCCAAGTTCAAAAATATCAATCTATGCACTACTCCTCTCTATAAACAAAAGTACGCAATTATAACAGAGGATTTGGACCTTCCCATAAGGTCGCTAACTTGATTATCAGAGATGACTTTTCGGAACGCCGACTCCAATTGCTTATTTTTTGTCGGTGTCGGCCATGGCTTTCCTAGCCACAATGTTTCATTAATCTCGCTCTAATGTGACAAGGGTGATCCCAATTTCGGTATGCATATTGATTTGAAATTCATAGGGATGAAGATGATCCTTTCAACAACAACGTACGGATTTGGAATGGCAAGCGATCGCAATCAGTATTGTGGATAAAAAAGAGAAAGAAGAAAATTCTATCTGTAGGCACAATTGAAGGCCAGTGCACACCTAAAACGGAGTAAAAACTCCATTAAACACCATTTTCAGCGAGAAGGCATTCACCGTCGAGCTCCTCCTACGTCTCCGCCAAATTGCTTTATCGCCATTCATCATGGATGTGTTAAGATAAGTATCCCTCTACCTATTATAAGATTTATTCCTTCATTCACCAGTTACAAACAAAATAAAGCATTGGGTAATGCCAATTCCATAATTTCCAGCTACACAAGTATGCGCATTAGACACATATATAATGCAAATTTGATGTTGGATTATATGTTGTGTTCCCTGTGTTTTTTATGATGCGTATCTGCTGAGTATAACAATGTGCATTGAATTATCTGTTTCTGTCCTTTTCAATTACAAGCACTCCATCTGTTTGTGAAAATGCTTGAACAAAACCAGAGGAATGCAAGCTTTGAAAAGTTTGGAAACTTTGAATTGCTCACACAGAGCTTTGTTGAGGATCTGCATAGGACCTTCAGTGATCCTTAGCTGGCGGTGATCCAATGGGCAGCAACGCATACAGCTGCTGGTACAAGTAGTGGGACAACAAAGAGGCAAGACCCCTGGCCCTTTACCCTTGTTC
>JANHAO010026502.1:0-11079 GCA_026873985.1 Saraca asoca | reverse complement strand
AAACTAGTGGATCTTGGGTGAGTTTGGTTCGGCCTAAGGCATGGGTTTTGCTGAAAATTTTTGAAATTTTTCCCCCTTTGGTTGCTCCAAACTCTAACAGTGGTGATGCTGACCATTCTAGTAGCTGGAAATTACCAGAAGCATAGGGGATCGGAGATGGCCAAATAGGGAAACTACAAGGCAAAACCATCCAGCTCAAGCCTTCTCCCCACTATGCCAGTGTCGATGAACCATTCTAACTTATAGCAATTGATGGGAGAGCTATTAAGAAAGGAAGAGCTAAATAAGATGTTGGGAATCGCTACTACCTCTAGCTTAGAAGCTTTCCAGAAAAAAGATGAAGCAACGGGCCAGAGAAAAGAGGAGTTGAGCTGAGGAATGATCGGTGGAGGAAAAGGAATGAGAATTTGCTTGAGGAATGACTACAGGTTGAAGAGAAGAAAAAGCAAAGTGCTAGGGAGTGAAGCTTCGGGAAGGAGAAACTAATCACAGGATAAAAAAATCTCAGTTAGGGAAATTTATACATAAGGCTAAATGGGAAAAATTACACATTGGCCCCGCGACTTTCCACCGACTTCAAATAGGTCCTTTTAGGAAAAAGAAATTATGTTATGACCCCAACAAAAATAAAGATTTTCACTTCGATCACTCAATAATAATTTTTTTTGAGGTATTATAGAATTAAAGCACCGAAGTGCAGTGTCTTGGTCACTTTTCATTCTGGCTAGTTTCTCAATGGCTTTGTTGAGCTCCAATATGATAGCTTCACAATCTACCACCTTGAAAGCTCAGGCATTTCTAGCCTCTTTTCGAGTGACCTCAACTTCCTTTACTTTGCTCTCCATCTCCAATGCTTTAGAAGTCATGGTAGCTAAGTCTTCCACAAGCCTGGCATTTTTCTTTTCTAAGGCGTAGAGTGTCTCCCCTATTTTTACTACTCCCACCAGACCTTGGAAGGTCAAGCAGATCAAGTTAGATTTCAAAAAAATAAAAATAATCTTAGATAAAGGCATAATTTACAAGCAAGACTTTGCATATGGTACAATGCATCCGCCCTTGGCTCGAGATCTCTACCTCCAATGCTTAGGGGCTAGTGTGCGACCCCAAAATACCTAACATATTCTCTTGGACAAAGTCAAAATACCCCTACATCACGGGACCAAGGCCTGGTTAATGCTCTTCTGCTACATCCTTGCGAGCTACTTGCCTTGAACCACTCGCAACTATCTTCCCCTTAGTCACCTTTCATTTCTTGGCAAGAGGCCAAATGAGGTTGTGACCCCAACCACCTTGTCACTTAACGATAAGAGATGGAAGTTGACTCAAGAAGAGGCATCACAGCCACCTCAGGAAAAGACTGATTTGGATCAGCGAGAGCTACCACAACAGCAGGGCCTAGTGAGGTTGCAATGACCTCAAACTTTTTGGAATCATCAGAGGGGAGACATTGAAGGAGCAGCTTTACCATTTCTTCATAATCCTCAAAGTGAGTTAGGCTAATTTCCTTTATTCGATGAGCTCCAATCTCCATGGTAAGCTCGATGCTCAGTGCTAGAGCTAGCCCACAAGCTCGAAAGAGGTTGTCATCAAATTTGAAGTCATTCTTTAAATTGCTAGAGGTGGCAAATGATGCAACACCTAAACCTCCTTGGCCTCAAGTGTCGGCTTTACCTTGCCAGCCCCAACTACAAAAATAAAGCAAACTATCAAAAACAAAACAATGAAAACATAATAGCTCGTGTAATCATAGCTCGCTTACTAGGCGTCAAAACAAAATGAAAGTTGTGGAGAAGGCGTAAAGATAGGCATGAAATGTAAAACCAACAAGTCTTTTATTGTCCAAAGTTTGATTTTCCCTTAGCATCCCCCTAAGGCAAAACCTTCTTGAACTTGGAATTCTGAGTTAAGAGATAATAAATCCCATATGGGGAACTTGTACTCCTAATGCTAAAGAGGTGGCATAAAACCTTCGCAGATGGTGGAGGAAGGTTACTTCTCAAGTGCATAAACGCCAGGGAAATGAGCTATGTATAAGAGTTTGGAGTTAGCTAGGAGGGGGAAAGCTTCAATTTATTTAATAAACTAATGATGAATGGATGAATGGGGAATCTGAGCCCAGCGTCAAGGTGATAAAGGGCTAATCGTAATAAACCCTCAAGATGGATGAGCCATATAGTTGTCAGGAGAAGGTGCCATGAGGTAGCAATCTTTGGGAATGTGATAGCTCTCTATTATGCCTTCGAGCTCGTGTAACTCAATGATCAAAGGATGATGCTTAAAAATCAGGTGACCTGAAGAGCCCTCGGTAACCTGTTGCCTCTCATTAAGGTTAGGATGGGAGACAGGTCATTCAGCAACTTCACCATCCCTAGAAACCACTTCAACTAAAGTATGCATTAACTTTTCACTGCAAGCTAAAGATTCAGGCTTGTCATCACTTCCTATTCGATGGCCTTGACATTTATGAGCTGGCATCTATACAGAGCAAAGAAGAAAAAAGGAAATGGTTAAGCCACTGAAGGCAAACCCCTCCCGGGGCAACTACTCAAACTATAATCATCCTATGCAACAAACCATGTATGCCACGAGCCACCAAAACAGACACTTAAATCATCCAAAACATAGAAGGGTTTAGCTAATAAAAGCCCATTAGATTATCGAGTCCCTAAAGAGGTAGAAAATTTGACTTAATAATCTAATATACTACATATCAACAAGCATAATGTTTAGTAGCAAGCAAGCAACTATCATTGGACTAGACAATGTTGTGCCAGACACTCACAAACAAACTTTAAAAACCAAAATCTAAAGAAAGCTTACCTCGATGAAGAAATGAATTAAGTTTTGGAATGAGTTCTGGTTAGAATGATCGATTCACCACTACAATAAAAGTATGATCAATGCAGCAGGGAATAGAACGACAATAGCTGTTCGAAAGACTGAATGCCAAGACATTAATTTTTCAGGAATGTGAAAGGGATGAATGTCTCGTCTCAATTTTTATAGCCTTAACAATGGTCCAGGAAAATTCTCGAGTTCAGCCTTTGTCAAAATGATAGTCTTTAGAAAATATGCATGTTAAATAAGATAATGATGATGGGTGCAAATGAAAAGATAAAATGAGAACTTGAATGATGACATCGCACTTCCTAACCTTAATCAATGAACTGCAACTCTTAGTCCACAAAGTGAACTCAGAGTGGGAGGCTAATGTTACAGGTGATTTCTGATATTGAGAGAATGGACTGGTGAAGGCCCAATAAAATGAGTCTAAATGCCTAAATCATTCAAAAGGTACTAAGGTCACGTAGAAGAGGCATCGGCTTGATAGTCACAGGCTCGGGATGCAAGGTGAGTTCTAAAGCAGAAACCCACATTCGATAGGTGGGACTAACCCCGAGTTGCTGGAAGAGTGAGCCATATCCAGGTTACCCACCTTGTGACCCCTAGATCGAAACCAGCTCATGGGGCCACAAGTCATATAACACACATCCTTATCGTAAGTGAGCAACCTCCAGCCCAAGGTACGATACAAGTCTAATCGAAAGCCAGTGGCACATTTTCCCAACCGACAGACTAGTGTCTAAAAGGAGACACCCGCCTGCAAACCTCAGTTAATAAAGTCGAAGTTGTCTAAACATAATTATTACATGATGTGACTGATGTACAAATTAGGAGATTTCCATTATAACCTTCCCTACTTCTATAAATAAGGAGAAATTCCATTGTAAAGGGGATCTCCGGGGAATATTTGTAGAAGCCCTGCCAAAATAGAGAGATAAAGGTCTATGTATTGTAACTCAACCAACCTAAACAATGATACCACTACCTAAGGGCTAATACAATCAATGTAGACGTACGGGTCAAATTGGCTTTAACCGAACCACCATAAAAATGCTTCTAATGTCCATCCTTCTTCTTCTTTATTGTCTTCTTTATCCATTTACTCATACACACGAAACTCACAATTTGGGTGTTGACTAAGATCTGGGTCCTCTGAACCAGATTTTACCATTAACATTATTAAAATGTCTTCATGGTAGAATTCAACAAACCTTTACTAGTAAAATTCAAAAATTAAAGTACATTTTATATTAAAAACAAAATTCAAAGAAAAAGTTCAAATATTTCTTTTTTTTTCCTTCATCATTTCTACATAATTTATTCACATTCAATTGAATTTATCTAATATTGTTAACCATCTTTACCAAATTTTTTTTTATTGTCCAAATACTTTTTCAACAATATTTAATAAAATTATTGAATATTGACATAATATAGATGGAAAAAGGGAGAGAAGGAAGAGAGATTGAAGGAGCAAGAGAGGGAGAAGGATGAGAGAAAGAAAAAGATGAGAGGGGGAGAAAGGGAAGGAAGAAAAGAGTGAGAGGAAAGGGAAAGGTAAAGAGAGAAATGTAAGAGAGATAGAATAATAAAGATTAAAGAAAGAGAGTGTGTGTGAAGGGTAAAGAGAATAAAGAAACATAATGAAAGGATAAAGTGAAACTATGTAATATATGATGATTTTAGAAAGAAATTTCTTTTAATTAAAAGGAGAAGTTCTATTCTCCCAACCACTATCATTTTTTTGTTAATCAACTTTCTTTTTAGCTCCAAATATAAAAAAATTAGAAAAATAATTTTCAAATAAGCATTTTTCTCTTAAAAAATGCACCCTAAATCTAGTTCTAAGGTCATAGACCCCATACATTAGCTTATTTTACATGTGGTGATTTTTGTAATTAGCATCCATTTTTCTCTTAAATAGATGCACCCTAAATCTAGTTCTAAGCTTATAGACCCCATACATTAGCCTATTTTACATGTGGTGATTTTTGTAATTAGCATAATGAGTGTGGAAGGCAAAAATAATGTCATGTAGAATGTTTTTACCTCTCAATAAGGTACCTTTTTATTAGCCTTTCATCTCATAACCTATTTCATCCAATGGCTAATTTTCATGATCCACCGTCTAGCTTAAGGGTTATAAACAAAAAGAGACATGAGAACATAGACATAGACACTAGTGCATGAATATATGATATCATATCTAAGACAACAAAAAGTTAAAATAAGAAAAAAGTGACTAAGGCAGAGGATGATAGATCCTTACCTTAGAAAAATCGCTAGGTTAAAATTTGAGAATAGAAGCAAATACTTTTTGTTATCAAGATGTTGAATAGGATATTTTGAGTGAGTGCACTACAATTGGTTATATGACTATTGATATCCTAACCAAGCTAAACAAACAAATTGACAGAAAATTATGTGAGCAAATGGAAAGCCAAATGAATGACTGAACTGGGATCCAATTAAAAGGGACAATGCCCTCATACAACATATGCACTTACTTTATAAGCCCATTCTCAGATCTGGTGATGATTCTGACCTCCTCAAGCAAAGATTAAAAATAGTGTAATCATCTGCAACTTTCTTCCCATTATATTGTTTCCATTTGAAAGGAATGCAAGTTACACCTAAAGAAAGGACATGATACCTTCATTATAACAACATGATCTTTTTTATTATCTATTTTTGCATTTCGAACATGATTTCTTTTAAATGTGATTGGTGTTCATATATTTTTTTTCTCTAAATAATAGTTATAATATGATTCACAGTAGGTTATGGTGGTATGGATAGTGTTTGTAGAGGTAATTATTGTGGTTGTGGATTGTGATTGTGGTAGACAATGATAAAGGTGGATGTTGGTGTTGGTGATGGTGGAGAATAGTGGGTGTGAGTGATGGTGGTTTGTTGACGTGGTAGTGATAACGGGTTAGGTTGGCGGAGGAGGTGAAGGCGAACAACAATAGCAAAGGTAATGTCAATAGCGATGGTGGAGGAGTAATTTTTATATTGTAATATTTAAATTTATTTTCTTTTCAGGCTAGATATCTCAAGGTTGGTTCTAAAGTGGGACATCTCTAGGGACTTGTTAGAGTAAGGTATTTTTATGGCGTTATTCTTGAGTGAGATGTTTTAAAGAAGGGTGTTGTAATCCAAGGATTTGTAAAGATTTCTTAAAGGTTTATTAAATCTTAAAAGCAACGGAGAGTGGACGTACTCCTTGAAGCAAATATTATTAGGGAACTACTATAAAAATTATGTTTGCACTTTTCTTCCCTATCTCTTTTATTTTCTATTATTTAATTTTCTTCCACTAAGTTATTTATCTTTGCTTATGAAATGGTTAATTTTTAAAAATATATATATATCCAAAAAAAGACTCACTTTAATTCACCCCTTTTGGATTGAATCTTAAGCTTTAAAATGTTAGAAATTGGAAAAACCAAAAAAGCCAATTAACCTGATCTTTTGCACCATGTTACAAAGTATCAAATCTGTACATATAAAATTTAATTGAATAATAATAAAATTGTACCCAATGTTATGTGAGAATCCATTACATTAGAATATTCTTTTAGCAGGTTCACTCCTTATAATCTTAGTAGAAAAAAGGAAGAGAAACTAAAATTAAAGTCTCAATGGGACAATTACAACTCTACTAGAGTATAAGTAAAGACCTACCTTGTTGTAATCCTACTAAGTTAACTGACTCATCATCATTAGCCCAGTTATAAAGTTTACACCACTAAAGTCCACTAATGATCTAATGGTCTAGATGTCATTATAGGTCCAGTAGTTTAATCACTTAATTAATTAATCCAATATAATTAGTTGACATGATATTCATTTAATCTAATAACATATAATTAATTAAATTATAGTAGTCTACATAAGAAATTCTAATAATCTACCACTTTAATAATATAGTTTAGCAAATAAAATTGGATTACAATATGTGGCCATAACAATGAATGTTAACAACAACAACCATGTCACCATTACAACTATAGGTCAATCATAAGTACTCAATAATGCTGATCATCAAATTTGATAGGGATGCTAATGTTATACATGTCTTAAATACTTACATTCCAATGATCAATAACATCATCTATGCATACATATGAAGCATATAGCAATATCATTGACATTTTACTAATTTTGAGACAACAATAACACTAGTTCATCATTTCAATGAGAAACATGAAACTCCTACTAACCTTGAACATTGAAAAGTTTAGCCCAAACTCATTCTAGTTCATTAACAATTTTTACACTTAAGCTTTCGGGTAGTGGATAAGCAAGCATACAATTCATTGTAACATGTATAACACTTGCATATCTTCTCTCTCTAACAAATTGATACTTAATATCAAAATACATATAAGGGTAGTAGTACTTTCAGCATTATTTTGAGAGAAGTTCATTATAACAGCTCTATTACAACATATGGTGAACGTTCTAGATATGCTCTCTATAACTTTGAATCCGTATATCATATTCTTTAACCAAATAGCCTTACAAGTAGCTTCACAACATGCGACATACTTTGCCTCCATAGTAAAGGTTCTTGTAATTGACTTCTTCATTGTTTCCACGATACAGCTCCTCCTATAATCTTAAAGATGTATCCTGATATTGATTTTCTATCATCAAGATTATTCACAAAATCATAGTCAAAGTAGCTTGGAACAATTAGATCACTAGATTTGTAATAGGTTAACACAAAGATTTTTTATACCTCATAGTACTCCATAACTTTCTTCGCAACAATCTAATATTTTTGACTAAAATTACTTAAGTATCTCCCAAATAGTTTAAACCAATGGCGATATTAAGATATGTACATACTTAAGCATACAACAAGCTACCAACAATAGAAGCATACGAGACCTACTTTAATATTTACATTATTTTGAGAACACTAGTTTTAGAAAGAATCTCACCTCTCTAGAAGGGTACAATACTTAAAGAGCATATAGAACATATTGAACTTGTTGTCCACCTGAGACCTATCATGATGGATCCATATTATAATACCCTAAATTTTCTAGAATTAATTTCAATAATAAAAAGTGGGCTTCCTAGGGAATTTGAAAAGGATGAAATTGAAGTTTTGAGAGTTTAGAAACTGTGGAGTTTGAGATGCAAAGTGTTCAAATATGATAGAAATGAATTATATGAATTTTAGGAATCCTAAAAAAAAAAAAGAAAATTTCCTTTACGTTTGCATATTAAATCTGATTATAAAAGAGATTTTCCTCTACAATAAGAGATATAAACTTTGCATTATCTTGCATTGTTATGTGTATTTTCTAGTACCATGTGAAATAGGTTGGCAAGAGCCTAGCAGACAAGTTCAAAAGGGAAAGGCCTAACTTGTCTATGACCCAACATCGAGGTCACTCAGCAAAGGCATCAGATGGCCGGCCACGAGCTTAGAATGTGGGATGAGGTCAAAGCAATGACCCCCAGCTTGCTAGAGACAAGCTCTAGCTCATTAAACGAAGCATGTCCTCAACCATTTTCCAGAAAGATGCTTTGGCTAGACTTAGGAATGGGACCAACTTGCATAGCCGATAGGCCACTTTGTGCAAGCTCAGACCATCAAACTAACTGTCATAAACACTGGGTCATCTAAGTCCAATCAGTAGTCAGAGGCTCATTTTCCTAACTGATAAGTCAACCCCCCGAAACTTACAGATCAGCCTCCAATAGTCTGACAGTGAATTACTTAGCATTTATTGCCTAATATGGCAAATAAGATAGATTTACATTTTGTCAAGTTACACTTGTAACCCTCCTTATTTCTATAAATAGGGGGAAGGATCACTGTAGGATTTAGTGGAAATACATACTAAAACTCTGCCAAAAAATAGTGAAAGAATATTTGTATTGTGGTTCTACTGGCCAAAATAATAAAACAAGCACACAGAAGCAAATATAAACCACCATGGACATAGGGGTCATACTGACTTTTGTCAAACCACATTAAAAAACCTATGTTGTCTTCTTCTTGTTCTTCCTCTTCTTCCTTTACTTTTTGCATTTGTTTGATTTCTGCATCTGTCTCAACTTATGAACTATTCTGGTTGACTAAGATTTAGGCTTACCAAATTTCACCGTCAACATTTTGATGCTAGAGGAAAAGCCCTAATTGCATCTTCTTTCTTTGATTAGCTGTTTAGCTACAATGGCAAGAGAAAGAACCACCAAAAGTACTGGTGCTATTACTGGCTGACCTGAGGGTCATATAGAGTAACAAGGGTTACCATTGGGGGGCTCTGCCTTCCCTATTGCAAGGACCTTTACTACCTCTACAATAGATGTTGTCGCTAGTATGACACCATTTACCCTTCACTAGCCCGTTGTTCTTGAGATTGACATAGTGCAAGCATGGCACCAATGTCAAGAGGAGCTAAAAACACAATGAAGGAATTAGCTGATACAATTAGGGCGCTCGCTCATACACATGCCCAAGGCATGCAAAGACAAGTTGAGGATATAGTGCCTAGAGGAAGACCGTACAGCCAGAAGTGCAGCAGGAGAAGGCCCTTAGAGGGGGATATCCATGAGCTGCGTCTATTCATTCATACAATTCATAGCTGAGGTTGGAGTTAGTAAGGGCAATGATGGAGACGATCAGTGACATAAGAACTCGCGTTGAGAAGAAAGCTCAAGTAGGATCAAGTGTAAAGCCCCAGACCACTATTCCTATGATTAGAAGAGTGGTCGAAGTCATTGAACCACCAGTTATTGATCTAAGATGCAAGACCCTATGATTGAAGAGTTGCTTCAGAGGGTGAAGTAGCTCAAAAAATGGCCTACAACTCAGGACCAACAAAATCGTTATGAGGAAAGGACCCTATTTGCTAAAGAGATCCAAATGGAGCCTCTTCTTCACATATTTAAGATCCCTAACATCCCACGATACAATGGGAATAATGACCCGTATGACCACTTGGATGCATTTAATGTCTAGATGGATCTCTAGATAACCATCTTGTTGGTCAAGTGTCACATCTTTCCAAACCCTTCAGAAAAATACCATGGGCATGGCTCAAGAACCTTCCAGCTCATAGCATTCATAGTTAGGAAGAATGCCAAGCGAGATTCCTTAGTTAGTACAAGGCATTGAGAAGGTAGCTCAGACCAGCCTGTTATCTTGTAACAGTCTCTCAATGGAAAGATGAGTCACTAAAAGACTATATCAATAGGTTCAAACATAAAGTTAATAATGTAGAGAATCCCTCCAATGAAAGTATCCTCACGATGATCTCAGCTAAACTTCGCAAGGATGGAAAATTGTACAAGGAAATATACAAATCTCCAATGAGCGACCTGGGCACATTCTATGAATGAGCTACCGAGTAAATCAAGTGGGAAGAAATTTTGGCACAAGGAAGTTTGAGCAAAAGGAAAAAGTAAATGGCCGCACCCAAAATAAGAGAAGCATCAAGAATAAAAAGGGTGATTCTAAAAACCAGCTCGCAAAAAAGGCAAGGAATGAGCGATCTCAACATCAAGGTTGCTATGAAAGCTATAGCACCCTATCAGATACTCAAGAGCGCATATTTGCAACTAAAAAGGATATAGAGAATTTTGGGAAGCTTGGCCCTATAACAACTCCCAACAGATTCAAAAATATGAGCAAGTTTTGTGCTTATCATAAAAAAGCTAGACATAATACCTCAGAATGTTAAGCACTCAAAGATGTAATTAAGGTTCTAATCAAGAGAGGTCACCTATGAAATTATGTGGTGCAATCTCTTGGACACCGATCTTAGTAGCCCTAGTGGCCATAACAATAGCAGCCCTAATGCCTCTAAATCTTCTCTTTTAATATATGTTATTTAGATGTAAATAAAGCATCCCAAATTAGTCTTAGAATTCTAATGTTATATAATTTTTGAATAAATTTTCAGGAAAGCCTAAGCTCGAATTTAAATTTGGTAATCTCACACTATATATTATTCTTTCTGAAGCTAGCAAGGCAAGAAGCGGGATTCTTCACTTAATATGTGATGTGCACAAACTTGTTGCACGTTTTAAAATAACCGCAAGCGCACGGCGTAGTTGTAGCTAGTACCGGCGAATATGGATCGATCCCACAGGGAAGTTATTTTAAGTACCAGAATCCTTATAACTCAACTATCCAAATTAATGATAAAGGAATAAAATAAATAAAGAAAGATGAATAGGAAGTAAGAAAGTAAATAAACAATTAAA
>JANHAO010026501.1:0-11106 GCA_026873985.1 Saraca asoca | reverse complement strand
AAGAGTGATGTGAAATATAAAAGGAAGGAATGTAAAAATTGATTAGGTAAACAAAATCTTTAATTAAAATAGAAATAATAATTGTCTAACTAATAATAAAAGGAAGTAATATTGATTGATGCTCTTTAGACCTAGAAAATTTATTATTATTTGTTTAAAAAAAGATGATGTATCTTGGTTTGAACAAAAAAAATTATATGATGTGATTATCTCAAGAGGTTCTCTCTCTCTCTCTCTCTCTCTCTCTCTCTCTCTATATATATATATATATATATATATATACACACACACACACTAGAACTTGTAGAGGTCCCTAAAGTAAGAAAATTAAACAAGCAAACAAATGAAAGTAAGGATCACAGGCGCAGTGCAAGATAGAAAGTTCTTATTGCAAATTGGGTAAGAAAACTTACAATTTGAAAGCTTTGGAGAACCAAAGCAGAAAGCTGGCAGCTATTTTGAACTCTACCTTACATTTAGTGCAAACATCTATTTATAGGGAAATTTCAAGTTACTGTTTGCTACAATAGACACTACAGGAATTATTAATAATTTGCAGACTACTGTTTGCTACAAGAACTTTCAATAATTTGATTCCTTTTCTTTTTCCAAAGCTGAAAAGTTTTTGGAGAACTATTATCGTCTTTTCTTACTGACACTTTTTGAATCACTAGCATTTCAATTGAATTTTGATTTTATTTACCGACACTCTTGAAACGTTTTCGTCTTTTCTTGCCAATACTTGAATCTGCATTTGAATTGGATCTTCATTTGAATCTCATTTGGACTGCTAAGTCATCATTGAGGTTGATGCTGAAACAATTATCTTCATTTTATTGAGCATAATCTTCTACCTCCTCTAAAGGGTTTAAGGCACAAGATTCTACTTTCTTAGTATTTGTAAGTTAGTGAAGAATTTCTTACAACTTCATTACATACTCTTACTTTGAAGAGATAGATGCTAAGGAAGCTACAATTTGAGATTTATTCTAGAGAAATTGATGACTTCCTTCTTTCATGTTTTTATGGAAGTGCAAATTTTCTTGAAACCATTTTTGGATTTTATAGACATGAGCTTTGTTGGCATATCTGTATGAACTCCACCATTTGACAGAAAGTTTTCTCTACAGGATAGGCCATTTGGACAAAGAGTTTTCTTGTGAATAATGAAAAACACCATGGAAGACCAATTTTTGAAAAAACTTGGAGAAGAATGGAAAATTTTCTGTAACTGAGATTATCAAAATAGGATTTAAAAGTATTCTATCCCTTAGAAAAATTTTAGGTATAGGACCAAAAATGTCCCACCATTTAAAAACCAATTTGGAAATTTATATTTTTTACCCTGGTTAAAGAAAAACAACTAAGAGTGTTTCTGATTTTTATTGTGGTAATATATGACATTATACCAAGCTTTTTGATAATCCTAGTATGTATAATTGTATGGTTCCTTTGGAATTGAAAATTTTTTTATTTGATGAAGGTGTTTGCCCCAATTAGTTGGAGAAATAATTTTCTCAATTTAAAAAGTTAAATAAATAATATTTGTTTTATCCCCTTCAGAGATATTATGTTTAATTTTAGCTGAACTAGTATCAACTAAAATTAATTCATAAAAATCTCTTGTTTTGTTGAAATTTTTAGGGATAAAATGAAAACATTTTAGGAATATTTTTTGAAAACCTTTTTAGGATCTTTGTCCCAATATTTTGGTTCCATTTGGATAACGTTATGTGGAACCAACTTTTGGATGTATTTGGTGACAATTTTGGTTAATTAAGGATCAGCAGTTGCAATTGCTTTGATGAAGAACTAGCAACAATTTTCCGGGTTTTCATCTTTTCAATTTATTTCAAAATTTTGGCTTGGTCAAGAACTAGGTTCTTAGTTTGGTCCTCTTTTCAGCTATATCAGCCCAAGACTTTTTGGTGAGGGTAAGAGGTTTGGACATTTGTAAGGCTATGACCTGAAGTGTTTCAATTAAGAGGGTATAGTCTCCTGGGGTTTGACATTTTGATGAATTTAGTTTCTGAATTTGTTTTCCCTTATCTAGGGAGGATTTTGGTTTAAGATCTGACTGTGTATCTTTATTTTTCTCCTTATCTTGCTCCATTTTTTGTTGTATTGTTTCCCCTGCAAAAATTCACAAGTTAGGAAATCAGGTAAAGAATTTGAAGAACCTTTGATGTATTCAATTTCAAAATCAAAGGCAGATAAGATGGCTTGCCATCTTACAAAAATTTATTTTGATGCTAAATTTTTAACATCTTTTTGCAAAACATCTTCTGTCGATCTATAGTCAACTCTAACAATAAATTTTTAGTTGAGGAGATTACTTTGAAATTTGTTGATGCATAAAACTATTGCTAGTATTTCTTTTTTAATAGCTGAATAATTCTATTGTGCATGATTCCAATGCTTTGAAGTATATGCAATGACATGATTTTTTAAATTTTTATTTTGCTTAAAGATTCCTCTATATCCTAAGTTTGAAGCATCTGTTTCAACAATTTTTAATGTAGATAGGTCAGAAATTTGTAAGCATGGAAGACTATTGACGTGAAGTTTGATCCTTCGACAATGTTTGTATAAACATCTATCCAAGGAGGAGGAATCTTTTTAGGATGTTCGTGCAATGGTTGCAAAATGTTGGACATTTGCCAAAAGAAATCTAAAACATAATTTAAACATCCCAAAAATCTTTGGAGTTGAGTTTTGTCAAGAATTTGACCTGGGAATTTGTCAACAAACTAAATTGCTCTTTCTATTGGTGTAATAGTTCCTTGGAAGATATAACGGCAAAGAAACTTGATTTTTGTTTGGAATAAAGTGATTTTCTTTTAAGAGATAGCAAGTCCATTTTTCTGGGTAATTTCCAAGAAAACATTTAAATGTTTAAAATGCTGATCAACATTTTGGGAGAAAACCAAAACATCATTAATATAAACAATTATAAAATTTGTAAATGGATTATAAATATCATTCATAATCATTTGAAATTCTGAAGGTGCATTTTTAAGGCCAAACGGCATTACATTCCATTCATATTGTCCAAATGAAACTGTAAATAATGTTTTACATCTATCCTCAGGTTTAATTTGTGTTTGCTAGAAGCCAGATTTTAAATCAAATTTAGAAAATAATTTTGTAAAATGTAAGCAATTCAACAGATCTATTTTGCTTGGAATTGGATATTGGATCCATTGAAAGGCTTCATTTAGAGGCTTGTAATTAATTACTAACCTTGGAGATCCTCATTCAATTTCTACATTCTTATTGAGATAAAAAATAAAACATGACCAAAAGCTTTTGGACTTCTTGATGATCCCTTTAAATAAGATATCACTGATTTCCTTTTTGTAGCAATCCAGAAGTTCTTAATTCATTTGGATTAGATGAGATTTTGTAGAAATTTATTTTTTAGAAAATCCCTTTTCATATGGCAAATCCACCATATGTTGTTTTCTTTTCCAAAAGGCATTTGGCAAATTAGAACAAATTTGAGTTTCAATCCTTTTTTATAAAGAATTTATTTTATTTTGAACAACTAGTGTTTTCAAGAGTTGTTCTATTCTTTTGAAAGAGATTTCTTCAGAAAGAAAATCGATTTGATTTTCTTTAATTTTAACTAAATTCAAATCTTTGAACATTGGTTTTTTGATAAATTGGAAAATAATTTTTTCTCCTAAATGTTTAGTCATTATACCTTCATCAGATACCAAAAAAGGCATAATTTCTTTGATAAAAGAAGAACTTAAAATAATTCTATTGGTTGTATCCTTAACCAACAAAATTATAGTTTTGATTTTGTAGGAAGAATTTGTGACAGCCACATCAGATAGTTTGAATTGAATTTAGAGTCTAGATCTATTAGCATATCTAAGTCCTTCTTTAATTTTCTCAAAATATTTTGTGGTCACAAGTTTTTCTTGGATACAATTAAGATATGTTCCTGTATCAAATAGGGCTACTGTCTCAATGTTATATTCATTTTTTATGGTTAATTTGATTAAAATATACCATTTTTAGATAGAAATACTAGGAGATATTTTGTAAAGTTTTTCTGAAATTTCTTGTATTTCGTCTTCCTTTTCTTTACCTTAATGAAGAGTTGAAAAGATTAAATTAGAACGCTGTCATTTTTATTGTAGTTCTCTCACTTCTTCTTTTAGAAGACTAAGTTCATGCTGCAAGTCCTAAATAGTGATAGGCTTGCTATTTTCTAAACTGAATCTATCTAATACATTCTTAAAGTTGTATTTGTCTATCTTAACTGGCTTGGTTGGGATGAGCTTTTCTATTGTTTGTTTGAGCTTCTGGAAATATTCCTTCTTTTGCTCATCATTTGGTAATTGGCAGATAACTTCAAAGAGAAGATCTTACCCTTTGGTAGGAACATTTTTTTCTTTTTCAAAAGATGATGTATCTTTTGATTCAGAACAATAATCCTTTTGTTGAATTGCTTTGCTATTTTCTATTTTTACTTCTGCTACTTCAGCCGAAAATTCACTAGTATCAGAAGTCTTTATTTCTTCAACTAGAATATTATTTATCTTTCTTAAGACTTTTTCTTCTCATTTCATTTCTCTCAACCTTTTGTTAAGTCTACAATATTTGGCCATATGAGCTATTTTATTGCATCTAAAATAGACTGGTCTAATATCTTGATTTGGAGGAGGAATGTACCTAGGTTTCCTACAGTAACTCTTCCTATTAAATTTCTTTTTTGGTTTGAAATTTCTAGATTTTATCTCCTTATGTTTTACCTTTCTTCTATGCTTAGGTTTGATGGTTTTTAGGCAAATGAATCTAAATTTTTCATAAAAAGATCCTAATTCTTTCCTATTTAAAGTTCTTTCTTTTGCTAATTGTCTCTAAATCTGGAAGGAAAAGTTCCTTGTAGGACTCTCTAGATCCTTAGAAGATAAGGTTAAGGATAAAATTAGAAATCAGTTCAATGGAATCATTCCATATGAACAACTCACCTATGGATAACTTTCAGAATATGTCTAAAAGGTAGCTTTGAAAATTTGCCAGGGTGACAAAATTCAGAGACAATTAGCAAAAGAAAGAACTTTAAATAGGAAAGAACTAGGATCTTTTTGCGAAAAATTTGGATTCATTTGCCCAAAAACCTTCAAACCTAAGCATAAAAGAAGGGTAAAACAAAAGGAGATAAAATCTAGAAATTCCAAACCAAAAAAGAAATCTAATAGGAAGGGTTACTATAGGAAACCTAGGGACATTCCTCCTTCAAATCAAGATATTAGACCAGTCTATTTTAGCTGTAATAGACCAAGTCATATAACCAAATATTGCAGACTCAACAAAAGGTTAAGAGAAATGAAATTAGAAGAACAAGTCTTAAGAAAGATAAATAATCTTCTAGTTGAAGAAATAAAAACTTCTAATACTAGTGAATCTTTAACTGAAATAGCAGAAGTAGAAATAGAAAATAGCAAAGTAGTTCAACAAGAGGATTCTTATTTTGAATCAAAAGATACATCATCTTCTGAAAAGGAAATAAATGTTCTTGCTAAAGGGCAAGATCTTCTCTCTGAAGTTATCTACCAATTACTAAATGATGAGCAAAAGTAGGAATATTTCCATAAGCTCAAACAAACAACAGAAAATCCCATCCTAACCAAGTCAGTTAAGATAAACAAATACAACTTTAAGAATGTATTAGATAGATTTAGTTTAGAAAGTAGTAAGCCTATCACTATCCAGCATAAACTTAGTATTTTAAAAGAAGAAGTGAAAGAATTAAAATAGAAACAATAGTGTTTTGATTTAATCCTTTCAACTCTTTAGAAAGATAAGGAAAAGGAAGAAGAAATACAAGAAGAAGAAATTTTAGAAAAACTTTACAAAATCTCTTCTAGTATTTCCATCCAAAAATGGTATATTCCAATCAAATTAACCATAAAAAATGAATATACCATTGAGATAGTAACCTTATTTGATATAGGAATTAATCTCAATTGTATCCGAGAAGGACTTGTGCCCATAAAATATTTTGAGAAAACTAAAGAAGGACTTAGATCTGCTAATGGATTTATACTCCAAATTCAATTCAAACTGTCTAATGTGGCTGTCATAAATTCTTCCTACAAAATCAAAACTACATTTTTGTTGGTTAAGAATATAACCAGCAAAATTATTTTAGGTTCTCCTTTCATCAAAGAAATTATGCCTTTTTTCTGTATCTAATAAAGGTATAATGAATGAACATTTAGGAGAAAAAATTATTTTATAATTTATCAAAAAACCAATTTTCAAGGATTTGAATTTAGTTAAAATCAAAGAAAATCAAATCAATTTCCTTTTTGAAGAAATCTCTTCCAAAAGAACAGAACAACTCTTGAAAACACCAGTTGTTCAAAATAAAATAAATTCTCTACAAAAAGGGATTAAAACTCATATTTGTTCTAATTTGCCAAATGCTTTTTGAAAAAGAAAATAACATATGGTGGATTTGCCACATGAAAAAGGATTTTCTAAAAAATAAATTTTGACAAAAGCTCGTCCAATCCAAATGAATTAAGAACTTCTAAATTACTACAAAAAGGAAATCAATGATCTATTATCTAAAGGGATCATTAGGAAGTCCAAAAGCCCTTGGTCATGTTTTGCTTTTTATGTCAATAATAATGTGGAAATTGAACAAGGATCTCTAAGGCTAGTAA
Organism: Saraca asoca; assembly: GCA_026873985.1. Lineage (NCBI taxonomy): Eukaryota > Viridiplantae > Streptophyta > Magnoliopsida > Fabales > Fabaceae > Saraca > Saraca asoca. The sequence goes on along the minus strand of JANHAO010026501.1, from coordinate 4,417 downwards.
TTAATTACAAGCCTCTAAATGAAGCCTAGCAATGGATCCGATATCAAATTTCAAACAAAAAGGATCTATTAAATTACTTACATTCTGCAAAAGTATTTTCCAAATTTGATTTAAAATCTGGCTTTTGGCAAATACAAATTAAACCTGAAGATAGGTATAAAATAGCATTTACAATCCCATTCGGACAATGCAAATGGAATATAATGTCGTTTGGCCTCGAAAATGCACCATCAGAATTTCAAAAGACTATGAACGATATTTATAATCCATTTACAAATTTTATAATTGTTTATATTGATAATGTTTTGGTTTTCTTCCAAAACTTTGATCAGTATTTTAAACATTTAAATGTTTTCCTAGAAATTATCCAAAAAATGGACTTATCGTCTCTCAAAAGAAAATCTCTTTATTCCAAAAAAAAATAGGTTTCTTGGCCGTTATATCTTCTAAGGAACTATTACACTAATAGAAAGAACAATTTCATTTGCTAACAAATTTCCAGATCAACTTCTTAACAAAACTCAACTCCAAAGATTTTTAGGATATTTAAATTATGTTTCAGATTTCTTTCCACAAATGCCCAACATTGTGTAGCTGTTGCATGAATGTCTTCAAAAGAATCCTCCTTCTTGAACAGATGTTCATACAAATGTTGTCAAAAGGATCAAACTTCACATTAAAAATCTTCCATGCTTACAAATTTCTGACCCGTCTACATTAAAAATTGTTGAAACGGATGCTTCAGACTTGGGATATGGAGGAATCCTTAAGCAAAAGAAAAATTCAAAAGAGCATGTCATTGCATATATTTCAAAGTATTGGAATCATGCATAACAGAATTATTCAACTATTAAAAAAGAAATACTAGCAATAGTTTTATATATTAACAAATTTCAAAGTGATTTCCTTAACTAAAAATTTATTGTTAAAGTTGACTGTAGATCGGCAAAGGTTATTTTGCAAAATGATGTTAAAAATTTAGCATCAAAATAAATTTTTGCAAGATAGCAAGCCATCTTATCTGCCTTTGATTTTGAAATTGAATACATCAAAAGTTCTTCAAATTCTTTACCTAATTTCCTAACTCATGAATTTTTACAAGGGAAATAATGCTACCAAAAAAGGAGTGAGATAAGGAGAAAAATAAAGATCCACAATCAGATCTTAAACCCAAATCCTCCCTAAATAAGGGAAAACAAATTCAAAAACCAAATTCATCAAAATGTTAAACCCCAGGAGACTATACCCTTCCAATTAAAACACTTCAAGTTATAGCCTCACAAATGTCCAAACCTCTTACCCTCACCAAAAAGTCTTAGGCCGATATAGCTAAAGAAGAGAACTAAACCAAGAACCTAGTTCTTGACCAAGCCAAAATTTTAAAACAAATTGAAAAGATGAAAACCCAGAAAATTGTTACTAGTTTTTCATCAAAGTAAATTGCATCTACTGATCCTTAGCCATCAAAAATTATCACCAAATATATCCACAAGCTGGTTCCACAAAACCTCATCCAAATGGAACCAGAATACTAGGACAAAGATCCTAAAAAAGGTTTTCAAAAAATATTCCTAAAATATTTTCATTTCATCCCTGAAAATTTTAACAAAATAAGAGATTTTTATTAATTAATTTCAATTGATACTAGTTTAGCTAAAATTAAACATAATATCTCTAAAGGGGATAAAACAGATATCATTTATTTAATTTTTCAAATTAAAAAAATTATTTCTGTAACTAATTAGGGCAAAGACCTTAATCAAATCAAAAAGAAATTCAATTCCATGGGAACCATATGGTTATACATACTGGGATTATCAAAGAGCCTGGTATAATGTCATATATTACTAAAATAAAAAATAAAAACACTCTTGGTTGTTTTTTTTCAACCAGTGTAAAAAATATAAATTTTCAAATTGATTTTTCAGATAGTGGGATGTCTTTGGTCCTATACCTGAAAACTTTCCAGAAAAGGTTGTAGAGGGATGGCATACTTTAAATCCTATTTTGATGATCTCAATTATAGGAATTTTTTTATTCTTCTCCAATTTTTCTCAAAAATTGGTCTTCCATGATGTTTTTCATAAAAGTATAGATATTCATAAGAAAACTCTTTGTCCAAATGGCCAATCCTGTAGAAAAAACTCTCTATCAAATGGTGGAATTCATACAAATATGCCAATAAAGGTCATGTCTATGAAATCCAAATATGGTTTCAAGAAAATCCACACTTCCATGAAAACATGAAAGAAGGAAGTTATTAATTTCTCCAGAACAAATCTTAAATTGTAGCTTCCTTAGCATCTATCTCTTCAAAGTGGGAGTATGTAACAAAGTTGCAAGAAATTCTTCACCAACTTACAAATACCAAGGGAGCAGAGTCCTATGCCTCAAACCCTTCAAAGGAGGCAGAAGATTATGCTTAATCCAATGAAGATGAGTATTTCAACATTAACCTTAGTGATGACTGAGTAGTCCAAATGAGTTTCAAATGAAGATCAAATTCAAATGCATAGTCAAGTGTCGACAAGAAAAGATGAAAACAGTTTCAAGAGTGTCGGCAAATAAAATCAAAATTCAATTGAAATGCTAGTGAAATTGAAATTCAAAAAGTGTCAGCAAGAAAAGATAATAACAGTTCTCTGACAACTGAAAAGGAAAAGGAATCAAATTATTAAAAGTTCCTGTAGCAAACAATAGTCTGCAAATTATTAATAATTCTTGTAGTGTAAACTGTAGCAAATAGTAACTTGAAATTTTCCTATAAATAGATGTTTATATCAAATGTGTGGCAGAGTTTGAAATAGTTGCTAGCTTTCTACTTTAGGTCTCCGAAGCTTTCAAATTGTAAGTTCTCTTACCCAATTTGCAATAAGAACTTTCTATCTTGCAGTCCATATGCAATCTTTGCTTTCATTTGTTTACCTACTTATTTAATTTTCTTACTTTAGGGACCCCCACAGGGTTCTGGTATCAAACCTAGGGATCAAATTAAAGTAGGTAATTTGCAATAGCGACAAAAACTCCATTTTAATCTTTTGCTAATTTTATTTGCACCAATGTCATCCTTCATAAATAATAAATTAGTTAATTTAGCCCTGCTCTAGTATTTCTGTTAATAGGTTAATAGCTAAATAGATAAAATGACTAAAACAAGAGATAAATAATATGTGAGGGGTGAAATTGATATTAAAAATTTACAAGAAACCAAATTGATACAACTTTGCATTTGTGAAGGACCTATAACAAAAAGAAAAAATAAAGGTAACAAAATCTTTAATTAAAAGATGATAAGATAATAGTAATTTTATCATACTCTATTTTTTTATCTATTGTTTTAAGACAAATGCATAAAGTAATAGAAGTTATTAAACAATCAACATTCTTATTACAATGTCATTTAACGTTTTTTTTGAAATTTCTTTCTTCTAGTGTCTTAATTTCAAATACAAAATGTAATACATGTTAAGTGAATTACTATATTTCTACTATTATAAAAAATATTAAATAGCATATTTTTAGAGAAAAGAATAGCATTTATTATTAACACAAATTGAGGGACAAAGAGGTCATATTGGGGTTTGTAGAACCTATTATGTGGTGACCTTCCTACGCACCAAACATGTTTCCTTCACCTAATTTGCATTTAGAGTAATGCTTTTTGTATTTTTTTTTATTTTTTTCATATAAAAACACTATTAGAAATTTGACATTTAGAGACAATTAAATCTACCTCTAAATGCCATATATCCCTCTCTAATCATTAAATAAAGACAAATTTGTCCATCTCCAAACCCATAAAAAAAATTTTGGTCTCTAAAATTGAGAGATTGATAATAATCTGTCTCTATTTATTGAGATGAAAATTCTATCTCTAACTAAAATATATTTAGTATCTAATTTTGTCAAATAAAAAGTAGTTTTTCAAATATTTAGAGACAAAATATTCATCTCTAAACTTAGAGACAAATATTTCGTCTCTAATTTTATGCATCAAAAGATTTCATTTTTTAATTATTTGGAGACGAATTACCTATCTCTAGGTAAATTTTTAATTCCTATTTTTTTTATTTTTTGTTTATGCATGTTCATAGTTATATATATTCCATATATAATAATGGGAAACTAGATAAGCTATATTCACAATTTGGATATTTACTCAGTAAAAAGAATTTAATTGATTGTGGAGCCATACAATATAGATGTTCTCATATCCTAATCCTCAAATATTATATTTGCATAAAACCAATACAAAAAACACATACTAAAGTCTACTAACTATAATTGCAAAATCAACATGGCTGTATAGTTGACTCTAAAGCAATAGACGATAAGAGCTCAACCATAGATTCTAGGAAATGCCGATGCACATAACTTAGTAATAGCATGCTGAACTTGATCTTTAACTCCAACCTAG
>JANHAO010026500.1:0-11077 GCA_026873985.1 Saraca asoca | reverse complement strand
TATTTATAAAAAATATTTATCTCTTATTGTTAATCTGCTTCCCCTTTTTGCATTCAATAGAAACTTGAAAGTTTGTTAAATCAAGGGGATCAAGAATTCATTTGACACAAGTCTCTTGATTCTTTGTTTAGATATATGACCTAAACACTTATGTCATAATGTAGCAAAATTCTCATTGGTTAATTTGCGTTTTGTGGCACGTGAACTTAAATGCAAGGTTTCATTAAATGAAGCAATAGTACAAGCAAATATAGGTTATCATGAAAAGATAAAGAATCTTTTGTGAGGATCCTTCGGATAGATAACAAAAGGCCCAAAAGAAGAAGGAGTAGCCCAAACTAAGATAAGGCCACTAGGGGCCTCGTGGTAGGCCGCCAAGTATGCAATCACGAAGCTCCAGGTGGTAAGGATGCTAGCGAGCTCTCCTCCGTGCCTGGGGAATCGATCAAGTACTTGATGGGCACTGCCTAAAGCACTCTATCAGCCTGTAGCCCCCAAAGATCCTACAGTGATTTGTCCAATATTTATTACTTGCCGTCTAGCATTTAATGCTTGTACAGATGTAATCATAGTTATATACGAATAAACTAATATTGTCTATTGTAATCCCTCCCCATAAAAAGGGGGGACAGGAAGGCTATAAAAAGAGAGAAAAACCATAGAAGGGGTCTTTCTCTAGGAATTTTATTGTAAACTCCTTTGAAGAAAATAATACCACTCACCGTGGACGTAGGGGTCTGACAGACTTTGGTCGAACCACGATAAAACTCCTTCTTATTCCCCCTGTCCTCCCTAGAATATTATTGCAAATCCACATGCATCAGTCAATAGGATAGTAGCTCAGTCCCTTGAACCCTTCATTGACTAAATACTAAAATCGACTGTCAACATTTTGGCATGCTCGGTGGGATCGACTACTTACACATCCTTCACAATGGCAAGGGGTAGAACAACCAGGAGTTCAGGTGCCACCAATCTACCAGGTGGTCACGATGAAGGATGACGAAATGCACCCGAGGAGGAATACCCAATCTTGGCAAGCACTTCTTCCACCCTTCCGGAGGCGCATGGAGTGCAGATGCTACGCCAACATCAAGAAGTACTTGAGGGTATGGTGAAAAGGCTCATTGACACGGTCGAAGCACTGACCCGGGCCCACATTCGGGGGGTCGAAGAGCACAACAAGGATACCCCTGTTGCTGAGGTGGCCAGACGGCCACAGGCGGAGATGCTAGTCAAAGACAGCAGCTAGCCGAAGAAGACATTAAAAAGGCCAACTCAAACCTTTCCTCCAACATGAGGTCAGAGGAGGGAGAATGACGGGCTCACAAAGAGAAAGGGAGCCAGCAATCTAAAGACTCGCACTATGTAGAAGGCGCGAGGGTGGACCACGATAACACCCAGAACTAGCGGCCCGAAGCCCAAGGTCAAATGATCAAGGAGCTATTACAGAGGGTATGAAAGCTGGAGAAAAGCCCCTCAACCCAGGACCAATTGGGCCATTATAAGGGGCAGAACTCCGTTGTCCAAAGAGATCGAGATGGAACCTCTTCCCCAACGCTTCAAGGTGCCATCGATCTTGCCGTACGATGAGAGAAGTGATCCTTACGACCACCTGGATGCCTTCGACATCCAAATGGACTTACAAACTAGTAACTCCCTAGTTAAATGTCAGGTTTTCCCAGCCATCCTCGGGGATGTGCCGAGGGGATGGTTTAAGAGCCTTCCAGCCCGTAGTATCAGCAGCTGGGAAGAATATCAGGGAAAGTTCCTAGACCAGTATGGGGCCCTAAAGAAATAACTCGTGCCACCCTGCCACCTAGCCATGATCTTCCAAAGAAGGAATAAGTCATTGAAGGATTACATCTCCAGATTTCAATGTGAGGTCAATAATGTGGAAAGTCCTTCTGATGACAACATTTTGGCTGCAATCTTAGTCAGACTTTGTAGAGACAGAAAGTTGTATGAAAATATATACTAATCTTTGGTAAAGAACTTGCGGGAGTTCTATGAGCGGGCCACCAAGGAGATTTGGTGGGAAGAAACTTTCGACTCAAAAGGATCTGAGCAGAAGATCGAAACTAGCTCTTCAGTTTCTGGTAGTGGTAGGAAAAGAGGAAGCCAAGGTCAAGATCGGACAAATCAAGTCAATAACGTGGAAACACAACCCATGAAGAGGCCCAGGGTAGAGCGATCCGAACCACGAAGCCGCTATAGTAGCTATAGCGCCTTAACTGACACCCTGGAGAGAATATACATCGCAGAAAAGCATCGGGAGAACTTAGGATGACCTAAGCCACTACTAACTCCCCCGAAGCAATGGGACCCAAGCAGGTTTTGTGCCTATCATAATGATATAGGGAATACAACCTCCGAATGCAAATCTCTTAGGGACATGATCAAAGATCTTATTCGAAGGGGCCGCCTAAGAGGTTACGTGGCGCAGCCCTCAAACCATCAATCTCTACCACATACGACACAACCACCTTTCGGTGCTGAGCAAAAATAGACAGCGATGGTCAGAACTATCTACACGATCCATGGGGGACCACACATCGCTGGGGCCTCACATAGCTCATGAGAACAGTATGTACGGAATGCGAGCTATGCCTTGTCTAAAGGCAACGAGCATGACAGGCTCACCAAAAAGGCAAGGATGGCCCCCCAGGTCTATCACTTTTGTAGATGATGATGAGCGGGGGATCCAGTCTCCACATAATGACGCCATTGTCATTAAGGCTAAGGTCGGCAATGTCGAAGTGAGAAGAATTATACTGGATACTGGTAGCTCAGTCAACGTTATGTATAAGGGATATTTCGACCGAATGGGACTAAATCGAAGTAACCTTGAATCCTTACCCGACCCTCTCTTCGGCTTCACCAGCGATACAATATTCCCTGTGGGACGAATTAAACTCCCCATCACCTTGGGAGATGAAGACTGCTAATCCACCATCTTGGCCGATTTCTTAATTGTGGACTGCCCGTCGGCCTACAACATAGTCCTAGGGTGACTAGCCATGAATGACTTAGATCTGGTTGTCTCCACAAGGACTTTAACAGTCTATTTTCCCACAGCAAACGAGGTCAGTTGCGTGAAAGGTGAGCAATACACGGCCTGACATTGCTATGAAGACGCCATTAAGGTCGGGGACAAAGGGTGAAGGACGGACGCAACTTCTAGTAAGGAGCCTTAAGCTTTGAACTCAATCGAGAGATGCCACGGCCTTGACCTGCGAGACTGGGAAGCAGAGAGGGAAACCGAACTAGTTAAAGAACTTGAAGAGATCGGGGTCGACAAGGCGGGCGACCAGTGATGACTCAAACTCAGGGGTAGTTTATCTCCCGGCGTAAAAAGCCAGCTAACGGACTTTCTCAAGGCAAACATAGATGTTTTCGCTTGGAGCCACAAGGATATGGTGGGAATCGATCCTAAAATTGCGTCGCACAAGTTGAATATGAACCCCCTCCATCAGCTGGTAAGGCAAAAAAGAAGGTCCCTAACTGCAGAACGCTCATGCACCCTAAGGGAGGAAGTAGAGAGGCTACTGACGAACGGGTTCATCCGAGAGGCTCATTATCTGGTTTGGGTAGCCAACCTCATATTAGTCAAGAAGAAGGATGACAGATGGAGGACATGTATAGACTTCACAGATCTCAAGAAAGCCTACCCAAAAGACAGCTTCCCTCTACCAAGAATTGACCAGCTCATAGATGCCACGGCCGGCCATCAGCTCCTCAGGTTCATGGACTCTTACTCCGGGTAAAATTAGATACCCATGGAACTGCAAGACGAGGAGCACACGTCATTCATCACAGACAGAGGGCTATACTGCTACAGGATAATGCCCTTTGGACTCAAGAATGCCATGGTGACTTACCAGCGACTGGTCAACGCAATGTTCAAAGATCAGGTTGGGAAGACCATGGAAGTCTATATGGACGACATGCTCGTTAAGTCCGAGCAGGCCTTTGGCCACATAAAAGATTTGGATGAAATGTTTCAAATTATGAGAAAATACCAGATGAAGTTGAATCCGTTGAAGTGTGCTTTTAGAGTAGCTTCCAAAAAATCTTGAGGTTCATGGTGAACAATAGAGGCATAGAGGCCAACCCTAAGAAAATAAAGGTGCTCGTAGATATGAGGTCACCTAGTGGAACAAAGGACGTCCAAAGCTTGACCGGACGGATCGTAGCCTTGAGCAGATTCGTGTCCAAGGTGATGGACGGATGCTTGCTATTTTTTGAAGCTTTGAAAAAGGTAAAGCATTTCAAATGGACAGAGGAATGCGAAGCTGCTTTTTCATCCTTAAAATAATACATGGGCTAGGCCCCTCTTCTTTCTAAATCGCAGGAGGGCGACATCCTTATGCTTTATTTAGGAGTATCACGACATGCCATCAGTGCAGCCCTTGTCTGCGAGGAGAACGAGACACAGCTCTCGATTTATTATGTGAGCAAAAGGCTGGTAAATGTTGAAGAGAAATATACGCCAATTGAGAAACTTGTCTACTACCTCGTGGTTACATCAAGGAAGTTACGACCATACTTCCAGGCCCATTTCATTGAGGTCCCAACTCGATACCTGCTGATACAAACCCTTTAGAAGGTGGATGCCTCAGGTTGACTACTGAAATGGGTAGTCGAATCACTCAATTCGGCATCAATTATAGACCATGATCAGCAATCAAAGGGCAAGCCTTAGCCGACTTCATAGCAGAATTTACTGGGTCGACGGAAGAGGAAGCTGAAACCTCAGAAGAACCATAGTGGGAGCTTTACACCGACGGGTCATCGTGTGACCATAAAGCGGGAGTAGGAGTACTCCTGATCAGCCCTGAAGGGCATAAAGTTCATTCCGCCTTGAGGTTTGAATTTTGGGCCACTAATAATGAAATCGAGTACGAAACACTTCTAGCTAAACTTTGCCTTGCGAAGGAGGTACGGGCTGAGAACTTAAAGGTTTTCAACGACTCCCAACTGGTTGTTTGCCACATAAAAGGGGAATATTAGGCCAAGAGGGCGAAAATGGCTACATACCTACGAAAGGTGCAAGAACTATTCCACACGTTCCAAAGGCACGAAATTAGCCAGGTCCCTCAGGCTCAGAATGCGCACGCAGATGCTCTAGCCCACCTGGCCATGGCCAAGGATGTAGAGTTCATGGGCACGATCCCTATAGAAGTCCTGCGGTCCCCAAGAATAGAGCCAAAAAATGATGTAATAATGACCATTCCAATGCATGATTCATGGATGGCCCCCATTGTGAAGTATCTCTAGAATGGCGAACTCCTTGAAGATAAGTTAGAGGCACGCCACATTTGATTCAGAGTTGCAAAGTACTATATCATAGATGATGCGCTCTACAGAAGGGGTCTCTCGGCCTTGCTCCTTTGCTGCATCGATGGTCCTGAGTGTGACATCATTTTGAAAGAAATACATGCCGGGCATTATGGCAATCACGCTGGGGGATTGTCGTTAGCACAAAAAGTCTTTCGGCAAGGCTTCTTCTGGCCAATTGTAAAACAGGACACCATTAGCCTTGTCAGGAGATGTGACAAATGCCAAAGGTTCACCAACGTCCCTCGGGCTCCTCCAGCCTGCCTCCAGCAAATGGTCAGCCCATGGCCCTTTCCAATTTGGGGGATCAACTTAATAGGACCCCTCCCCATAGGTCGCGGCAACTATAAGTACACTGTAGTCACTGTGGATTACTTTACCAAGTGGGTAGAAGCAAATGAATTGACCTAGATTTTGTCCTCTCAGATATAGAAGTTTGTTTGGAATAACATCATCTATCAGTTTGATATTCCCTAACAGATAGTCTCAAATAACAGGACGCAATTCACCAGCGAGCAATTCACCCAGTTCTGCGATGACCTCGGGATCTTAAAATGTTTCTCGTCAGTAGACCAGCCTCAAACTAATGGGCAAGTAGAGGCAGTCAATAAGATTATAAAGTAGATCCTGAAAAAAAGGCTGGAGACAAAGAAAGGGGCATGGGTAGACAAACTACCAATAGTATTATGGGCTTATCGCACCATGGCTTGCAACTCCATAGGAGAAACTCCTTTCTCAATGGTTTACAGAACAGAAGCTATGTTACCAATCGAGTTCGAGGTAACCTCACACCGAAGAGCCACCTTCGATGCAAAGGAGAATGATCAGCTACTCTCAACTAGCACTGACCTCGTCAAAGAAAAAAGAGATGAAGTGTGTCCAAGAATAGCGACCTACCAGCAGAGGATAGCTCGATATTACAATAAGAAGGTACGGACTCAAAGTTTCAAGGCAGGCGACCTCGTTCTATGACTTGTCCAACTAGGAGGCCGTGATCCCAGGGATGGAATGCTAGGACCAAATTGGTAAGGTCCATATATTATAAAAGGAAGGCTGCAAGCCGGGGGATATCACCTCACCAACGTCGAAGGAGTGGAACTTCCTTGGGCCTGGAATGCTAAACATCTTTAGTCTTATTATCAGTAGAGCAAATTCGATATGGAAAACTTATAACGGTACTTTAAATTAAGTAAATTCCCCTTTAGCTTGACAAGTTAGTAATGCATGTGTTTACTTGAATTCATGAAAATGATGACATTTCAATTAAAGAAAATTGTATTCATCATATTGCAAAACAAAGAGAGGTCTGGTTCTCACCTTGCCCAGTATAAATTATCGGGAGCATATAAGCCGTAAAACCAGGAGGGAGAAGGAAAAAACCAAAGCCCCTTAAAGCTTAAAGTGAAATGTTTTAGTTACAGACCATAGACACAGGAAATAAAACAAAACAACAAAATCCTAGGAGGAAGGGGGGCCTCAGAAACAGGAAGATCCTAAGCATCAGAAGAGGTCACTGCGGGTGCATTCCCTGATGATTCTTCACCAAATCCATTCCCGGCTGCTTCTTCCCCTCGCGAAGTAACTCTGGCTGGTACGGTGTTCTCCTCAGGAGGACCATCTGTACCATCAGCAACTCTGGCGCCAGATAGAGAAGCTGTCCCTGCACTTGGATAAAACCTTGAATGATATCCAAAATGTCTCCATCGAAGAAAGAAAAATCCATGTTCGGATGATGCAACCACAAGGTATACATGAAGCTATTAGTAGTATGGGTGGTAGTAGCTGTCCGAGCTTCCTTGACCATAGCATAGGTGTCTTCCTTTATCTTGATGACTTCCTCTTCGGCACGCACGACTCTCTCTTCAGCTCGCTGTGCCCTCTCAAAAACACGACTTGCCTCCTCGCGAGCATCTTCAAATCACCTTTGGAAGCCCCCAACCTCTTGGGTAAGAAGGAGTATGTCCCCCTTACTTTTCTACAGCTCCTCATGGGTCCTCTGTAACCTTGAAGCAAAGTCAACCACCTCACGTGCAAAGGCCTCCTCCCCCTTCCTAGCCGCGGCATTAGCATTCTCTAGCTAACACTCGTTGTCCTCCAGCTTCCTTTTCAATCCTGCCACTTCGTCGGTGGCAGTACTGAGGTTAGCTTTGAGTCTCTCTCTCTTTGCCTCCCAGCCTAAGCATCCTTTCCTCTGCTTGATGGCCTGGAGTGCCCCCTTTTTTTAAAAAAGAGAGGGGGAAAGGAGCAGAATAGAAGAAAAAGAATGGGTCAGAGCACAAGACATAATAAGGCAAGAAAATGAAGAAGGGAAGCGTCACCAACCACTAGACAATAACTAGCCAGTATCTCCATCAGGATGCTATCTCACGTCTTGTCATCCTCCAGAGATGCAACATCCTCTCCCAAGATCTGCCCCACGTTCTCATGAATGAAGTTGTAGAAGGCCAGAGTCTTAGCCCCTAACCCTTTGAAGGGACGGATTGATTTGCCTATCGGACGAGGAGATGAGCTTCGAGCGGGCTCCTTCCTTTTGTTGAGTCTTCACCTTTTCGGAGAGGATTGATTAGGAGGATCACCTCCTGGGCTCCGCGACCCCTTGATCTCCCTTCTAACTTCGACGGAGCCATGATGCAAGGTCTGAATTGGTAGAGGTAAAGTCTCATCCGCTGTGGATAAACTGAAAGGAAGATCAACCCGAGTCGAAGCTGGGGTAGAGAGTGGAACAGCCGGGGGAGGCCTCTGAGGAGCCCAAGAAGAGGAAGGTGATCAGCACGAGCACTAGCAACCCCTTTGCACCTAAGAGGGGGCTCGACGAGTTTAACTCAACCCATGTCAAACTCTTTGTCGAAATCTATTGGAGGAATCTCCTTTATACCGCAAACTCCAATGTCATGCGAGCTATCGATAAGTGCGGTCCTTGAGGTGAGAGAAAATTTGTAGGCCTACAGGAGGTCCTTGTTAAACCTTGAACTGCTTGAGGAAGCATCAAGGATAGATAGCTGCTCCAAAATCTCGATCTCCTTGGTGCTTAATTCTGACCTCTCCTTTTATACGCCCTTTGTAGAAAATATAAAGAAATGTCAGACAAAGTAAAGAAGCTAGAGGGGTGATGACAAAAAAAAAAAAACAATACATAAAAGAGTCAGATTTCCCTCCGACTCACTCACCCGGATCAACCGCAAAAGAAAAATTCTGAAGACGGCGCAACGATGGGCAGGATACAAAGAACCAGCGGGTTTTGTAAGGACCCACATTCAATTTTCCTCAAGCCTCCCCACAAGGCAATGCCTTCCTGAACCTCATGGAACAAGGTGATAAATAATAAAAGCCCTCTTACCGACTGAAACCCTTGGTCTAGTAAAAGAAACACAAGGCCCGTGCACTGAGGGGAGGAAGGCCATTTTGTAAGTGGATGAGAGCGAAAGAAATTAAAGAAGGATAAGCGTTGGGTGTCAACTGTGCCGGAGCAAGCCCCAGCTCGTTCAAAAAATCGATAATGAATGATGGGACGGGGAATCGAAAACCCACATTTAGGTGGTGGACACTGATGGCCACAAACCTCGGTGGAGGATGTGCAGCATGGTCCGTGGGTGATGGCACTAGCACGCGGTAGCCCCTCGAAAAAAAATACGCCTCTGCAATTCCCCCCATTTCTCTGGGTCTGATAGTGGAAGGAAAATGTTTAAAAAGGGAGACGGTTCAGACTCTATTAGTTCCCTGCGGGCTTCAAACCTACTTGTAACCTCGTCATTTTAGGAAGTTGCATCCCATGTAAGAGGTATCTCCTCACTTTCTTTGATCTCAGTATCCTCACTGGCTATTAGATGGCGACATCATTTGGAAGACTAAGACATCTACAAAAAAAAAGAGAAGAAGAAAAGGAAGAATTAGGTTCCGGACGAGAATACCTGAAGATCCAGGAACCACCGAACCTAAGAGGAACACAACACTGCCCCAATATCATCGAAAAAAAAGGAGAAAAAGAAAAGCATGGGGAAAGAACCCGAAAGGGAAAGGCCATAGAAGCTTTAGGACCTGACTCCGTCATCACCTTAGCCACCATCAACAAACTAGACAATATCCCACTCGAATCGCCGTTTCCTTTTGACGTCAAGAGCGCTCGCAAGAGCTCTCAAAATGAAAACAAAATAACAACTCAGAAACAAAAACTCACCTTAATGCTTGAAGGATGATTTGAGAGTTTGAATGATGGTGAGAAGGCTGCAACCTAAGGGCCTGTTCGGTAGCACCAGCAAGATAGGGCAAGATTCTTGAAAAAAGGATAATGAGTGGCCTCCGAATAGAGAAAGAGAGACGGAGGAAAGATAAAATGATGGTCAAAGAGAGGGAGTCCTCTGATTTTAAAATCAAATAAGCCAGAACGTCAGATGAAAAAACCCTTTAACTGACCCATAATCTGGCGGACCAGCATGCATTAAGCATTTAATACAAAAGCCTACCAGCTGAGCACAAATAATTATTACGCCAACCGCTAAAATTGAAGAAACACACAAATCCTTAGTGAAAAATGAGAAGGCAGGCCATATAGCTAACTTCCGCATAACTCAAGATAAAGACGCTCCGTCTGCCATCAAGCAGCTCAGGCACACCTGGTGCATAAGCACTAAGCCTCCAGAGCTCGCTATCTAATAGCTCGGGCACACCTGGTGCATAAGTACTAAGCCTCTAGAGCTCCTATTCAAGCATCTCGGGCACACCTGGTGCATAAGCACTAAGCCTCTAGAGCTCACTATCCAAGTAGCTTGGGCACACCTGGTGTATAAGCACTCAGCCTCCAGAGCTCACTATCCAATAGCTTGGGCACACCTGGTGCATAAGCACTAAGCCTCCAAAGCTCCTATTCAAGCAGCTCGGGCACACCTAATGCATAAGCACTAAGCCTTTAGAGCTTGCTATCCAATAGCTCGGGCATACCTGGTGCATAAGCACTAAGCCTCTAGAGCTCGCTATCTAATAGCTCGGGCACACCTGGTGCATAAGCACTAAGCCTCTAGAGCTTACTCTCCAATAGCTCAGGCACGCCTGGTGCATAAGCACTAAGCCTCCAGAGCTTCCATTCAAGCAGCTCAAGCACACCTGATGCATAAGTACTAAGCCTCTAAAGCTCGCTATCCAATAGCTCGGGCACACCTAGTGCATAAGCAATAAGCCTCCAAAGCTCGCTATCCAATCGGGCACACCTGGTGCATAAGCACTAAGCCTCCAAAGCTTGGTTTACCTCCTAGTCAGGCCCACTTAACTGTCATAATAAAGTAGCAGGAAATGCTGATAATCTAGACCAAGTCAATCCTATAAAGAAAGCTCATCTTTTAAACCCGAAATAGGCACGAGCACCTGTACCATACACAAAAATCAGGCAATACATGCCATCGGTAACCTATGACCATTGCAAAGATACGCCGGCGATCATTAAGAAAACTAAACTACTGAGATGGTATCTTCACCTTTGAGAGCACACGGGGAACTCCTAGCTTGCAAAGTAAGCTACGAGTTGGGGGGCTAATATTGTAGAGATCCTTTAGATAGATAACAAAAGGCCCAGAAGAAAAAGGAGTAGCCTAAACTAAGACAAGGCCAATTGGGGCCCCACGGTAGGCCGCCAAGCATGCAATCACAAAGCTCCAGGTGGTAAGTGTTAACCTGAGCTATATCATTAGCACCCAGTTTTGAATGTTAAAAAACAATTAGAAAAAGCAATCTTGGACTAACTCTATAT
>JANHAO010026499.1:0-11114 GCA_026873985.1 Saraca asoca | reverse complement strand
TCATCTTAGAATGCATATTGTGATCATATTGATGATTTATGCATGAATAAGATGAAGTCCATGGTGAGAAGTCCATTTGATCAATTTTATAAAGGGTTATGGGATTGTGAGAGTGATCTTAAATGGATAACTTCTGTACTAAAATGACACTAGTCAAGATATGATAACTAGGCATTATTAAGATCTGTTGAGACTAGACGATGTGGTATTCCTCATTTGATGGCAATCGTCCTCACAGGCTGAGATGCAAGTGAGTTACATCCGAATACACATGTAGACACGACTCAGTTAGTTTGGAGAAACGTAACTGACAATCGTGATCTTGTCTGACCCATTTGGAGATACTATATGGAGTTACGTCATTAGTAAATCTCCAAGTGATAGTCGCATGACTGATCCTACGACTTGAAATTATGGGATGTCTTTTACATGAAAGATTATGCTTTGACCAAGTCAAACATGACCCTAGACACGGAAAACTATAAAGGCTTGGATTGGGCATTTCTGGAAGTGTAGTTAGGCATTACCTAATGAAGATAGGATTCATTACTACTCTTCGGAGTAGATATCCAATGGTCACTTAACGAATTAGTTTGACTGGTGAAATCCATGTGCATGGTTGAATAAGAGACTCAAATTGGATTTGAGTGCTCGCGGGATTCAAATTAGATTTGAATGCTCGAATTCATCTAAGTTAAATAATTCACAAGGTTGAGAAACTTGGATTGGTTAATAGATATTGACTTTCATCCATACGTCTGACTAATCCGGATATGGGTAATGAAAGGATTGTATCATGCACAATGTGTAACACGTAATGTGTTGTATACACATTAAGACCAATCATAGACAAGCTTGTCATATTGATGACTCCTACTGTGAATTGGGTAGCTAAAGTGACTTGCTAAAGTCCACTTATAGCCTTAAGTCTGATTGATTAGTTTGGAGAAATTAATATGACTTCAAATGGTTTGAAGGGCATTATGGACTTTTGCTAATACATCGGGAGCCTACTGGGTCACACACATAGCAGAAAATGATGTGGCCGATGATATAATAAATTTTAGGACACATTTGATGTCTAGGGACTAGATTGCAATTCAGTGTAATTGCATTGGGGCCAAAGTAAAAGTTTTGGAAACTTTTGGGGCCATTTTAGGAAAAAGCAAAAGTTGCTTTTACAAACCCCAAAATAGCGCCATTTTAAGTTGCTTCCTTTTGCCCCTTTTTTTGACTGGCCAACTCACGCATACACACACACACACACACACACATGCTCGATTTTGAACCGAGAAAAAGAAGAGGCTAAAACCATGGGAAGCTTTTGGCCATGGCTGGCCGAACCAAGAAAGAGAGGAAGGGAGGCCAAAAAGTTCGATCCTTTGGCTCCATCCAGTCCCAGTCAAGCTCTTCTACAAGCTAGTACTTGGAGAGGAAGCTTTTGAGACCATGAAAAGGATTTTCCTGGTGTGAAGATCTAAAGTCTTCCGCTGTGAAAGAGCTGGACTAAAGGTTAGTAAGTTCTACCTTCACTCTAGATTTGATCTAAAATGCTTTGAGACCTCAAACTAATAGATCTATGGGAGATTTGCTCAGCCAAAAGGGAGAAAATTTTTTGAAATTAAAAAATTTTCTAGCCTTGCTGCCCCCTTTTGGCCAAGCAAACCTACACTATGTTCTATTCACAAATGTTACTCTTGTTATAGAAATTTTGAACAAAGGTTATTTGGAGTTATAAAGTATTTTGCAAAGTTGGATTTCTAAGCCTTCAGGTCGCTAGGGTTTTAAGGATTTCTACCTTAGGTTCCTCATCCTTAGAGGCTATATTAGAAGAAATTTCTAAAGTTTTATCTAAAGTTCTAAGATTTTGACTGGAACTATCTCCCATGGGTGACTCAGGGATAGTTAGGTTTCCAGCTAATTTGCTATCTAGATCTTTGATTGTTTGACTGATTTTGGCTATTTCTACTCTATTTGAAAAATCTATCCTATGAGATCTATAAAGCTATTTTTGCTTATCTAGAGGGATCTCATGTGATTTGAACAAAGGTTATTCCATTTGTTGAAGTTAGGAGTACTACTTGAACTAGAGATTTCTCCTATTTAGACAAGTTCACTAAGTATTTGTTATCCTAAGGTTTTGAAGATATTTATTGGTGTAGTTGTTTTACTCCATTAGGGATTGTATATCCTTAAAGGAATAGGTTCATTTTGGTCCTTTATCTTAAAGAGAAAAGCTATTATTGGGTTTATAGGATCTTTGTTTCCATAACAAAAGATTTTGGAGGAGAGAGTTCTGATTCTACCCTATTTCTTTTGGAAGTTATCCAAATTTAAGTATTCCTAGTGGTATCACTAATCATTTCACCAAAATAATAATCTATTTTTAGTTTCCCCTAAGCATAAACTTCAACCAATCTAGGAAGGAAACATTTGTCTTAAAGTCCCTAATGAACTTCATCCATTTATTATGAATTTTCATTTTCTTGGTTCCTTGGTATTTTCCTAATAACTAAGTTCTTTTATCTGTATTTTCTTCAAAATAAAAGTCCTTCTTTAAGGCTTCTGTATCTATTTTGAAAGGATTTTTGTGAGCTTCTAAGGGTTGTCCTATCATGGAAACTCTAGGTCATGGTGGATTTAGGAAAAGGTTAAAGGTGATTGAGGAAGAAAAACTAAACTAGACTATACATTGTCTCCTATTCTACCTTTTCCTTTGGATTTGATTTGTTGTAGATGATTTTGGAATCTTAGAGGTGTTATTTGGACCTCTAAGATATACAACTGAGAGAGTCCTCCTTAAACTTCTCAGGTCAATAGACATGGTTGAATTTGAAACAAAATGTTTATATAGCCTTTCTGAGTTTGTTGTAAAGGCGTCATCTTTAAATTTGATTTTGGAAGAACTATTTGAAAAGGTTGTGGAAAAAGAAAATTTAGAAGACATTGATCTAAACATGTTAATAGAAAGTGACTAACAATTGCAACAAAATTCAAAATAAACAACAAATAATCAAATATGTAAACTTTTTCAGGTTTTTCAAGTCTAATATCACAACTTTCAAGTAATATAAAGATAACAATATGAATTACAAATTATAGTTGCTAAATGAATTAAATAAGGTCTCAACATGAAATTCTTTCTCTGGATATAACTTAACCTCAACTTATGATATTCATGGGAGTATGGGAAACAAGAACCACCCTTTTCTCAACTTAAATCAAATGGGGACTTATATTCCTTGACAAACCCATGTGTTCATAGCGAACTTATAGCATATAACCAAATAAAATAACAGTAATTTATAGTTTATCTAAGTATCTTTAGTAATTTCAATGTGACTTTGAAAAACACTTCTAATTCTCTTTCCCATTTTTAAAGGCCCAATACACTTATACTTTTAAAGTTTTACTGAATGACAAATTACTTCCTTAAACTTTAAAAACTTATAAATTATATCTTTAAATTTTAAACAAGTTACAAGTTATCTCACTAAAGTATGAAGAAAACTATTACAATGTTAATTAGTTATTAGTTTTAATCTTAAATCAGTAAATATTTTACATATATATTGTTGAGGTTTTATTTCTTTTTTTAAAAGGCACAAAACTCGTATTAAATGTATTATTGGTTTCAACTCTTGTTTAAACTTAATTAGATCATAAAAGTCATATTTTAATAACAAAATAAAATATTTAATTTAAATTTTTTTCTTTACAATTGAAAAAAAATATATTTAATAAAGTATATATAAAATATTTACTAGTTTTTAATTAAAATAAATAATCAAATAACTTTTCATAATTTTCTCCTAACTTTAAAAAAATAATTTATAATTTTTTTAATTGAAGAGAGAAAACTCAATAGTGCATAATATATTTTTCTCTTATCAAAATTTGATTTTCTCTCTGCGCTTCCTTTCTCCCTCGATCACCTCTCTCCCCGTGAAAATCAAATTATCCCTCCCTGTTCCTTTTTCTATCTCTACTCTCCTATCGTTCAGTATGTTTCACGTCTGGTCTTCTATCAGTTTAAATTTCCAGTTGAAAAGGCTTTCTTTTGTTTAGTTCAAAGAAAGCTGTTTTTCAATAGCTTTGGCCTGGGAAATCAATACATGAGAATTAATTTGCATCATTACACTCCATATCAAGCAATTGTGAACAGATTCAAGGCCCCCAATGTTCAAACATGAATAAAAATAGAGAGAAGATGTTTGCTTTATATTTATTTGCTTTCTGCTCTCTATTTAGCTTGCTCTTAACAAAAATCTTCAATTTTACACATTCTGAAAAATGTTTTCAATGATAAATATTTTTTGTGACACCAATTCACCCTATTAGTGCAATTATTGTATCATTTGGCATTAAAATTTGATCTCATTTTTATTAAATTTAACTATTTTGGATAAAGATTTTGTAACAACAGGATGGAACATATTAAATTTTATAATCAAGAGGGACATTTAATAGCTATATCATCTTCATCCGATGATACAAATTATAATTATTAAAAATTCAGAAAGATAATTTTTTTTTTTAAAGATCATTGAATCAAATATGTGAGAGATTATTGAAACTGTGACAACTGCATCCATAAAGAAGCAAAATGGAAAACAAGCTTCAATACTAAAAGAAGATTCGAGCAAAAATGAAAAGAAATGCAAATGCTATAAAATGTGTTGTGGCTCCAAAAGATACATAACACCTATCCATCACAAGACGCAAACTTTCATCCATCCTCATTGCCCCACGGAAAGTGGATACATATCTACACAACATTGAAGCACAGTGCAAATTTTCCAACTGCCTCTCAACCTAAATCAAGTCCATCTCCTTCTTTAATCCCCATTTGGTGTCGGGACCATCCACATCCTCCACCACCAATCACCCTCGTCCACATTTCCACACCAAGCTGGACGTAGGTGATGAAGGGTGGTGAGGTGAGAATCTTTCCATACTTCCACGCTCCCATCACGTGGCATGGCATTAGTGGTCCCTTCCGTACAAATTATTTAATACTCTATCACCAATATTCCCCATTCTTCCCATGTGACACTCTTGAATTTCTCACCCAATTCATAGTCATCTTCTGCATTTTTTTTTGTCAATTTTTTAATGAGAAATAGCACAGGACTTTCTTTTCATGTTGAAGCTCACAATATTTAGAACAATTATATAAAAACTATTTATTTCTCCCTCTTATAAAAATTAAGACTTCCTTCTAATTCAATCTTCGATCTTCGGCTTCCCCCTTCATCAATAATGCTACTTGTATAGTTTGTTTAATAGATTAATACAAATAGTTGGTGTACCACCTCTTATTAAATGTTTCGTCAAACTATATCTTTCTAGCTATAACAATATATTTAATCAATAACTTAGACTTAAGTAAGTCCAATAACTAAGGTATCTTTGATATTTTGCATAAATAATACCAATCTATAGTATCTAGATAGATAAATAAAGTTAGTATATAAGCACCGCTAGTATTATTATGATATTTGTATAGTCAAAATGAATATTTGTAACATAAAATAAACCATAAATATAAGATGTATGCTTGTTGATCAAAAATTTTATTTAGAGTAAGATTTTTTTTTTCTCAAACCTTAGAAAGAATGAATGTATGAGCGATGGGCTTTTTCAAACATTAATAATAATATAACCAGTGCAAGAGCTAAACTTAGAAACAATGGCTTCTGCATAGACTTTTGCAATGTTTCCTGATAACATCCTACATGCTTGAAAATTTTGATTCCAAAATATTAAGTCAAGATCTGCCCCACTGAACATATAGAATATAGGTATTTGAAAGATGAAGGGATTGTATCCTACGTGCTTGAAGCTGCTAAGACGGGTGTAAGGATGGAAGTTCTCTAATATGCTTAACAGCTACAAAGATATTGGGTATACATTAAATTTATATCAGAAGTTTGATAAGAGTTCTCTTACACAAAATAAATCTTTAGAATAAGAAATAGTTATCCTTTTTTTTTTTACAGGATTAATTTTCTTTCCTTATTAGCACTCATTTAGTTTAGTATAAAAATGTAATATCTTTTAATAATTGATTATACATAATCTAGTTTTATATGGTTAATATATATAAAAAATTATTTTTTTAATATTAAATTATTATAAATTGCATTATAAAAAAAAGTGATAAGAATTTTGTTCTTATTATTGAGATAAGGACAATTATGATAAAAGAAGAAAAAATTGAAGATAATATAAATATAAACATAAGTGTTTCTCTTTTTATAGTCCCTATTAAAATAAAAGTTATTCAAAATAACTTTTTGTTTAATCAGATTTATTGTCTATAATTAATTATTAAAAGATTCAAAAAGTGTAATAGTTAGAATATTCAATAATCAATTATAAATAAAAAAATTAATTATAATACTTTTTAGAGATATTTTATTATATTTTTAGAATCATTTAGAAATTAATTATAAGTAATAAGTCTGATTAAGCAAAAAATTATTTTGAGTAACTTTTATTTCAATCAGTATTATAGAAAGAGAATATATATATATATATATTTACTCATATTATCCCCAATCTTCTCTTCTTTTATTATTATTATCCTTACTTCAATAATAATAATAAAATTTTATTTTTTTCTCTCCTGCTTTATTTTTCTTTTCAGTAATTTAATATTAAAATGTGATTTTTTTTATATATTATATAAATAAAAATAAATTATATATAATTAATTATTAATTATTGATTACCGTCTTCCACAGTCTTTTAATACTCTTCCCAACCATTTAGAAAATAATCTGCAACTATTCTAAAACTTAAGATTTTGTTCATTAATTAATTTTCAAAGTAATGCAAATAGAAGAATGGGGAGTAGACATATTTTTTTAGATCACAACGTGTGCATTATGTTAAATAATTTGAACAGTGGCTGGCAGAATTTGGTTTTATCTTCAGTGTATCAATTTTGTCTTTAGAATTAAATATGAAAGAGAAAGAAGAAATGAAGAAGGCGAACAGAGCAAGTATGATGGAAGGGAGAGGAAGAGACAGAAAAAGGAGATAGGATCAATTTTTAGAATGAACAGGAATAAAAAGTATCATTCTTGGATTATATTGAAATTATTAAATTATTTTTTTATTTCAGTTACCTTAAAAAAAGTAAATTGATTTTTTTAAATAAAAAATGGATCGATCATGGTAACCTCTAAATAAATATACGGAGATCATTATCTTCTAGATTTTCAGTACCAAGTAAAATCGTAAAATTATTTTTTTAACTACAACAAATATTTCATCATCAACATATTTGATAAAATGTAAATTTTTTAATTATAAATGTTAATTTGAATATTCTTTTGATCAATCAAGAATTTAAACAGTAACATATCAAGGATACTATATCTTATTTGACATAAAGACATAAAATATTAATAAAAAATAAGAAAGGAAAATTGGAATGCTTATTTAAATAAAATTGAAATAAAAAATGAAATGTAAAAATTTTAGGAAATTAAATTTAAAATGGGTGTTAAGAAAGACACATTAATTAAAAGTTTCAGTCTCAATTCTCTCCTTATTAAAGTTACACTTCATTTTTAAAATCAAAATTACTAAAATATCTCTTTTACTTGAAAATTAAACTTACAATTCCCAAATCGAAATGGAATAGAAAATAAATACTAAAATAGAAGGCCTCTATTGATATTGCATTTTTTGCTCTAAAATACTTTTACACTTAAAAATAATTGAGTGATTATCTGGGGAACCTTTTAGAATTTATAATAGTTTTGAAATTCATCTTAATTATAATCTGTAATGCTTTAATATATCTCAAATCGGCAAATATTTGGTGAATAATTGTATATTTAAAATTTTAAATAATAAGTTTTTTTTAAAGAAATTGGCCCCTCCATATGAGCCAAGAATCGTCCCTGATGTCATCCAATTAAAATAAAGCATTGTAACAATTAATTTCATTGACATAAATTAGCATTTTTCAACTATATTAACCGAGTTGCTCTTCCCACTGCAGTTTCCAATGTCAAGAAAATTTAATGTAATGCTTGATATTTTATATATTAATTTGGTTACTGGACCAAACTTAAATAGGGGCTAAATTGCATTTTCACCCTAAGCAATAAATAAACTGAAAGTAACGAATTTATCCATCCCATTCATTTACCAGGGACAGATTAATCTAGACGCTGCAATCAATGTGTGTGTAAATGATATACAAGAGGGATTGACTTTCACTTATGGATATGACTTCTTTAAAATTTGAAATATTCTTTAACGATAAAGTACAGAATCATAATTATGATCATCGATGGAAAAAAATAAGAATTCAAATTTTATTAAATAAAAAAAATTATGATTATAATTATGATTATGTAACTTTATCTATTAAAATATGTTTTACATTTAAAAAGAGTCCAATCGTTTCATTTATATATGTCTACAATGTTTTAAAAGTGAAATTTACATTAGACATATTCAATTTAAAAGCAATTACAGTTTCAATTTGAATGGACTCACTAATGTTTCTGAATCATTTTTTAACTAATTAAATTAGTAACGGATCTTAAAATTTTAATTTGTAGATATAATATATATATATAATAAAAAATACAAATTTAATTCGGATAAAAATAAATAAATATTTAAATAAAAATATTATTTTTTAATTTTTATATATATTTATTACTACGTGGAATTAGTAGTGAGATTTCAAATATTTTATTCCTCGGTTAAGGTAAAATCTCTTTCCTTTTAATTGATAAAGAGAAATATGAAAACAATCTTGTATCAGGTTTGGAAGCAATATCTAAATATGTGTAAATTTTTTATTTTTTTCCAATCGTCTGTACTTATATCTATGTAAATCCATCCTTGAAATTAATCTAATATTTTTTATTTATAGTTCAATCTGATTTTTAAAACATCAGCACTTGGAGTTGTTAGCTAACCATGATCTCAACTTAGTTTTCCTCGCTTAGTAGTTTTGGCTTATCAAAAGGGCAGCCAAACACAACACTTAGTCAAATAAAGGTGTTTATCCAACAACTATGAATCAAGTTTGGTATTGGCCAACCATGGTTTTTTTTTTTTAAAGTAATGATAAGCTAATTTATTCAATTTTTCAAAATTTTAATCTTTAGTATAAATGTTATAATCTAAATTAAACCAATCTAATTTATTAACTAGTTCCATCTATTGCTATTTTGTCAAATATATATGCAATATGTGCATTTAGATACACAAATTTAAGTGCAACAAACATGTTAAGAAAAAATACTTTGACTTTCTTTGAAGTATTGAAAAAAATATATGAATCCTCCTTTTATTTTTAAAATCTACATGTTATCCCAATTAATACCTTTTCGTTAAGAATATTCTTTTTAGATATTGAGATTCCTTTAAAATCAAGATTTTTAAATGATAATATTTTCAATAATAAAATTGTCCCTTATATCATAAATGATATTCCATCAGAACATACAAGTGATGATTATGGCATTAAAATTGCTAAAATCTTTCTCTTTTTTTTATTCTTGAAAATATTATTTTTTATTTCTTATACACATAATTTATTTTTTAAAGTTTAAATTGGATAATTTTTTAGGATCTAAGTTATTTTAAATTAGGAAAATGTAAAATACCCCTTCAAATTTGGGGTGATGGGATTTTGCTCTGTCAATTTTGAAAACTTGAAAATCAACGCCTTAAATTATACAAAATTTAGAATTAGCACCTATCATCTACTTAGTTAATCATTTTATTAAATAATGTGATTTTTTATTAACTTTTTAAGTAAGAATCACAATATTATTGTATGTTAATTTATTATATCATTTTGTTGCACATAATTTCACAAGTCATTTTTAAATGTTTAATTAAAATTCAATATATCTAATTTAAATTCTATTAATTATATAATATAAAAATTATGTGTAAAAAAATAATGTGATAAACTAACATACAATATTATTATGATTCATTTTAAAATTTTATTAAAAAATCATATAATTTAATAAAATGATTTACTAAGTGAATGATGTATATTAATTCTAAGTTTTATATAATTTAAGATATTGATTTCAAAATTTTAAAGTTGATGAGAATAAAATCTAATCTTCCGAAACTTAAAGGGAGTATTTTACATTTTCCTCTTTTAAACTTATTAGTTTCATCTTGAATACTACGGGAGGAATGGAATATTGTGATTAGCACATGTATTATTATAATCTATTTATAATCTCATATAGTTTACTATATTTTTAAAATTTTATAAACAAGTCAATTACATGCAAAATAAGAGATAAAACATGATAGCTGTGGACCATTAACCAAACTTGTGTTGCAACGTTGTAATTACACTATATGCATTATATTTATTTTTTAATCAATGGAAAAGTAGTTTTCATATTAATATACCACTTCTCTAATTTTTTTAAAAAATTTTCAAGTGTGCACAGCAAATTAAGTACATTATATTTTATTTTTTATTAATGAAAAAATGATTTTCATATTAAAGTACTTGGTTTACCAATTTTTAATTTTCAATGTGCTAAGCCAAAAAAAAAAATTATTCCAATTCATAGTAAAGTATGTAAGAATTATTTTATAATTCTTTTAATGGGCTACAAATAATTATATTTTTTATTTTATTAAAATAAACAGGTTAATATATAATTTATAAGTAGATGCAATATAGCCTATCAATATATTAAGGTGATCCACTCACATTGGGTTAGGATATCTGTTACTGGTTGGTGTGGCCTCATAATGCAGGCCTTAACCCTAAAGCCCATGATGGGAGGGTCCTAGAGTTAAAATATTGGCTAGGTCCCCTCTGTATTCTACATGAGACAGTTTTATCTATCTGAGCATCTTGTCCCATTGAAAGACTGCTTGAGAAGAGAGGGATTTGCAGAGAAAGATCCTAGTTAATTTTGTTTTGCAGATAGTAAGTACGATTATTATGGCTGCTACAGGTCATATCTCTTTTCAGTATTCTAATTTCATGCATCCTAATTATTTAATTATTCTAACAATTGGTATTAGAGCAAGTATGCATGATTTAGAATCTGATGATATCATAGATGTTATCATATGAATTATTTTAA
>JANHAO010026498.1:0-11075 GCA_026873985.1 Saraca asoca | reverse complement strand
TAACAAAACTTCTCAAGATCCTTAAAGAGGAATCACCTTCAGAAGCTTTCCATAACAAAACTTCCCAAGATCCTCAAAGCGGACCGAACATGATCCGCTTCCTCATAAAAGGCTTATCAGGGGTGCTCACCAGGCTATTTTGCGAAGAAAGGAAATTTCCCACGCCTTATATAGACTGATCCAACCTTTTTAAAGAATCCAAAAAGTGTCTAGATGTTCTAGATTGAATGGCCCGAAAGAAAGACTGAGTCACCTCGCCAACAACTGTAAAACATACACAGTGGAAAGCTGAGCTCTAACATGACTATTCAGGAAATTATAATCAAAAGCTTTGACTAAAATAGTGTTATGGACAGGGAACTTGGTAGCACCGCAAGCTGCAGATAAAGGACCCCTACCTGAAAAATGCATGTCTAACTCCTAACTCGCAGAAGCGAACTGAGAGTTGGGGGGCTAATGTTATGGGCACTTTCAAATCAGATAGAATGGATCAACGAAGGTCCAAAGAATTGAGTAAGAAGGCAAGGAGGCATAACCCAACTCAGAGAGGTTACTAAAGCTAGGCAATAGGCCGCACACCGCACAACGCGAGCTCGCGGCTTCCAAACTGAACAAGGCTACAATGAACTCCTTTCGGCATGATTGGGAACAACTAATGTCTGACAGGCAGTCTAAAAACTCTAACAACTTGTAAATCAGCCTCCAAGGCCCGACAATGATTTGCCCTACATTTATTGCTTGACGTTTGGCATTTAATGCTCAGTATAGATGTAATCATAGTTTTATAATGATAAATTATGACTTGTAACCCTCTCGGCTTCTATAAATAGGGAGGGAGACCCATTACATAGATATAGAAAAAAATATATGCAGAAACTCTACCAAAATAGTCATAGACGTATTGCTCTGTGTAACGAAACAACCACCCAAAGCTAATACAACCACCGTGGACGTAGGGATCATCTTGACTTTAGCCGAACCACGATAAAATTCTTTGTATTTTCTTTGCTCTTCCTCTTAATCTCTTGCCACCTTTTTGTTCCCCTTTGACTCTCAACAGTAGTCTGGTTCTCAGAATTTCTCGTTGACCGATTATCAAAATCGATCGTCAACAAAAATTGAACTAGACATTTAAAAATTCATTTAAAAACGGCCATGTCAGTTCCAATAGATTATAATTCAAATGGATTTAGTTTGTACGAATGTGAATCAGTCTGAAAACTAGTTATTTATTAGTTATTATTTTTTTAAAAAAATTAAATCTTTTTCAAATAGTTTTTATTTAAAAATTTTGGAGGGAGATATCAAAGTACATTTAATAAAGTTAAATTATTGAAATAATTAGAAAAATTAATGAAACTATTTACATTGATATTCATAGTACTATTTACACTAAAATTCTTCTGTCTTATTATCTGTGTTCTTGTAGTATGAATCAACATTGTAGTGCTATATTACATGATGACCATCTTGTAGTGTGAGAAGAAGAAAAAATCATTCTCATGCTTCTATGCATCAAATTAAGTTTCAAAAGCTAATAATTGTTTATCTCATTAGATTACTTTTAAAATAATTTGATATTCTAAACTAACTATGCTACTCTGCAAATCAATATCAATTTATTATTGGAACATAAAAGACTAGAGGTATAACAAGAATTTTGAAAAAATCTTCAAATTGCTCAACATATTATTCAACTCTTATTTGGAAATCCCTAACATTTGTTTATACCATGTTTTAGTTGAACCGAGCTGTTTTAAATGTTTGACCGTTACAATAGAAATTTAATTTCTTCATTCCCTTTTGGAATATTATAAATTCTTATGTTCACAAATCAAGGATTATAATTTTTTTTAAAAAAAATTGGATTGATCCACAAATCAATCCAATCCAATCTATTTACAAGCAAGCTTAAATAGATTTAATTGATTTAGATTCAGTACATATAAATTTTAATCCCATCTGATCTATTCATCTAACACCTCCAAACAAGTCTTCAAATATATATATATATATATATATATTTTACTCTTAAAATGATCTCCTAATGTATCATTAAAATATAAAAATTTTGTGTATGACCCAGAGGCATATATTATGCGGATCCCTCCTTATAAAGGTGCGTTCAAAATCAACATAAAAATTGATAATAAGTGTAGACGAAGAGTATATGCTATTTTTGTATTTTTTTTTAATAACAATACATAAAGACGGTTGCTTGTTTACACACAAGGTGGAAAATGGAAATTAAAGAAATTAAAATAAAACATTTGGCTTCAAATAAACAAAGATAGTAGTTGAATACATTCTGTGCTAGGTACTAAAAAGTTTTATAAATTTTTATAAAAGTTTAATATAAAAATTATAATTTTTATATAAAAGTTATAAATATATATAAATTTTGTGTGCAACAAATAAAAACGTTGTAATTTTATTATTTAAGTTGTATCAAAAAAATCTTAAAAATTATCCTATTTTTATATACGAATTATAATTTTGAATGAAAAAGTATAAATTTTTCTTATAAAATTTATAAAAATTCATATTGATATAAATAAAATTTTCTAAGTACATGTTGAAAGATAACTCTAATTTATCACAAACAAAAAAGTAAGTTTCGTTTGCGGTGAAAATAATAAAAAATGAAACTGAACAGAAGAAATGGTTTTCATCTATTTGGTGGAGAGGAAAAAAAATGAAAGGGAAGAACAAATGGAGTTAAAAACGTGCGAACGCTGCAACCTTTTTTCCTCTTCATATATGGAACAAAAATGGAGAGGAGTCGATGGAAAAAAAAAATTCTTCTTATTTTCTACATTCTTTTCTCATTTTTTTCTACGCAATCAAATAATATAAATTAATTTTTGTACATTTCTTTCTTTTTATATTTCCCTTCATCCAAATATAAGAAAAGAAAACACAATATTTCATAATTCATATATTCTATGTTGAGTTTGACCCCTATTTCAAAAGGTCGTATAATTTATTTTAATGATAATAAATATTTTGAATATACTAAATGTATTGAATTTAAGTGGATTTATCTTAAAAGGCATTGGAGAGTTTGATGGAGACTTAAACTAGGCCAAGGATCATTTTAATATAAAAATTAGGAATTTGTTTGAATTTCATTCAAGGTTTAAATTAATTTTAAGAAGGATTCGCCTCAAGGATCATTGAAAATTTCTTTAAAAGTATTTCTCATATTCTTAAATGATTTAAAAAAATTTTACTCTTGAAAATATGCTTTTGAATTGAAATAAATATTTTAAAAATTACTTAAAAATGATCAAATTTAAACAATTTTGTGCTATAGGTGAGTCGATCCACAATTTTTGAATTGGGCACACCAGTCACTTGCATATCTTTAAACTGGGTACGTGATTTGACTTGCAAGTCGATTCGTGAAGACCAAATTTCATCAAAGAGCTATGCAATCTTATCGAGTCAACTCATATGGAATAAATTTTTTAATTAATGGTCTTTTATTGCTCCATCACTATAAATATCTCATGTTCTAATTTCTTTAGTGTGAACCTAATTTCTAGTGGCAAATACTACCCATTTCTTTCGTACTTTATCTATTTACTCTATTACAACTTTTTAAGCTAGACTTGAGTGAATCTTTACCCCTATGTTATGGGCATTTTTTGGGTAAGAAGGAATGAATCAGTGGAAGCTCGAAGAATTAGGACCAATGTAAGGAGGCTAGACTGAACTTAGAATGAGGTCACTGGAACTGAGCTACAGGTCACATATGGCGAGCTTATAAACCTCCACTGACCAGAGCAGCAGCGAGCTCCCCCCGGTGTCATAGGAAATAGCCTACGTCTGACAGATACAGTCTGAGCACTCTACCAACCCGCAACTCAGCCTCCAAAGTCTGACAATAATTTGTCCTGCATTTATTACTTGGTGTCTAGCATTTAATACTCAACACAAATATAATCATAGTTTTACAATGATAAATTATGACTTGTAACCCTCCCAGCCTCTATAAATAAGAGGGGGAGCCATAATATAGGGATATAGAAAAAGATCTTAGCAAAAACTCTGTCGAAATTGCCATTGATGTATGTATTCTTGCTAAGGCAACTGCAACAAGCTAATATATGCACCGTAGACATAAGGGTTAACTAAACTTTAGCTTAACCATATTAAAAATCCTCTTGTTCTCCTTTCCCTTCTGCTAAACTTCTCTCTGCTTCATAGCATTTTCTTACTTCTTTAGTAGTAGTTTGGTTCTTAGAATCCTTAGTTGATCGATAACCAAAATTGACTGTAAACATTTTGGCATGCCCAGTAGGACTAAACTACTTTATCATTCATTTATTCATCAATCGCAATGGCAAGAGGAAAAGTAGCTAGGAACTCGAGTGTCGTTGCTAAGTAACTTGGTAGCCATGAAAAATAGTGATGAAACACGCCTAGGGATGAAACCCAGTCCTGGCGAGTATCTTCTCTGCCCTCTTGAAGGATGAAGGTGTGCAGGCATTGCACCAGCATCAAGAGGCGCTCGAGAGTACAGTAAAGAGGCTTGCTAATGCAGTCGAGGCATTGGCTCTAGTACACGTGCAAAGGGCACAAGAATAAGGCAGAGCCACTCCAGTCGCAGAGGCGATTCAATAGCTGCAAGTGGAGATGCCTGTGCAAAGGCAAGAGCTAGCCAAGGAAAGAGCCCGAGGGGTCGACTCGGGCCACTCCTTCAGTTTGCGACCTGAAATGGGAGGACAACGAGCTCATGAGAATGGTAGAAACCAGCAAGATGAGAGTTCACACCACACTGAAGGCTCGAAAGTAGGCCAAGACAGTGGCAAGAACCAGTGATTCGAAGTTCAGGATCAGATGATCGAGGAATTGATGCAGAGGGTACAAAGACTAGAAAAATGTCCCTCAACATAGGATCAGTTGGGTCATTACGAAGGAATGACTCCACTTTTCAGGAAAATTGAGATGGAACCTCTTCCCCATCGCTTCAAGGTCCCAGCCATCTTGCCATATGATGGGAAAGATGACCCGTATGATTACCTGGATGCCTTCAACATCTAGATGGACCTCTAGACCAATAATTCCCTGGTCAAATGTCGAGTCTTCCTAACTACCCTTGGGGATGTGCTGTGAGCCTAGTTCAAAAGTCTTCCAACCCATAGCATTAACAGCTCAGGGGAATATCAAGACAGATTCATCGAACAATATGGAGCCCTTAAGAAGTAGCTTATACCATCCTGCCACTTGGCAACCATTTTTCAAAGGAAGGATAAATCATTACAAGACTACATTGCAAGATTCCGAAGTGAAGTTAACAACATAGAAAGTCCCTCCGATGATAGTATCCTAATGGCGATCTCAACGGGGCTTTGTAGAGATGAAAAGTTATACAAAAGTATATACAAGTTACCAGTGAAAAGTTTAAGAGAGCTCTACGAGTAGGCCGTAAAAGAAATTCGATGGGAGGAGACTTTCGATCTAAAAAAGGTCAAAGGACAAGGTGAAGCCAGTCGCTCAGTTTCTAGTTGGGATGAAAAAAGGAATAGCTGTGGCAAAAACAAGATTGGCCAAATCAACGAGGTGAGCTTCCAGCCCACGAAGAAGGCTAGAATTGAACGACCCGAACCCCAAGGTCATTATGAAAATTATAGTATCTTGTCCGATACCCTGGAGAGAATATACATAATAGAGAAGCACATGGAGAACTTTGGGCAACCTAGATCGCTACCGATCCCATCAAAGCATAGGGATCCTAATAGGTTTTGTGCCTACCATAATGACATTGGGCACACCATCTTAGAATGTAAGTCACTTAAAGAGGCGATTGAGGACCTCATTAGGAGAGGTCATTTGAAAGATTATGTAGTGCAGCTAGTGGAACAGCAACTTTCACGATGAACCACAGAGCCTTCCCAGAGCACTTACTAGGAACAGACGGCAGTGGTTAGAACTATTTACACGATCCATGGAGGACAGCATATCACGGGGGCCTCACGAAGCTCGCAGGAACGATACGTGCAGAATGTGAGCTATATCTTATTCACAGGTTGTGAGCTTAAATGACCTACAAAGAAAGCTAAGATGGTTTTCAAATGCATTACTTTCGTGGATGATGATGCACGAGGAATCCAATCTCCTCATAACGATGCTATTATCATCAGAGCCAAGGTTGGCAACGTCAAGGTACAGAGAATCATATTGGATACCAGAAGTTTAGTTAACGTCATGTACAAGAAATGCTTCGAACAAATGGAGTTGACCCGAAACAATCTCGAATCCTCACTGAGCCTCTTTTTGGTTTCATTGGTGACGCAATATTCCCCGTTGGGTGGATTAGACTTCCCATCACTTTGGGAGATAAGGATCACCAATCCATAATTCTAGCCAACTTCTTAGTTATGGACTGTCCTTTGGCCTACAACATAGTCCTAGGGTGACCGACGATGAAAGACTTAGACCTAGTCATGTCTACTAGGACATTAACAGTCCAATTCCCAACTTCGAACAGGGTCGAGTGCATACGGGGTGAGTAGTTCACAGCTCAATGATGTTATGAGGATACTGTTAAGCTTGGGGAGAAAAACAAAAGAGTTGACATAGTTTCTAATGAAAGACCCTGAAACCAAAGCTCGAATGAAGCCGGCCATGATCTTGACTCGTGTGACCTAGAAGTGAAAAAGGAGATTGGGTCAATAGAAGAATTCGAAGAGGTCAGAGTCAATGAAGCAGATGATGAGAAATGCCTCAAGCTTAGGAAAAGCTTGCCTTCCGAAGTAAGGACCCAACTGGTTAATTTTCTTCAAGCGAATTTGGATGTCTTTGCCTGGAGTCATGAGGTCATGGTGGCGATTGACCCCAAGGTAATGTCGCATAAGTTGAATATCGACCTTCACCACCAGCTAGTCAGATAGAAGAAAAGACTTTTAATAGCAGAATATTTTCACACCCTAAAGGAAGAGGTAGACAGGCTGCTGGTGAACAAATTCATCCGGGAGGCTCACTACCTAGTTTAGGTAGCCAACCCTCCCTTGGTCTAGAAGAAGAATGAAAAATGGAGGACATGTATTGACTTCATAGACCTTAACAGAGCTTGTTCAAAAGACAGCTTCCCACTACCGAGGATTGACCAACTTGTTAATGCAATGGCTGGGCACCAACTCCTCAGTTTCATGGATGTGTACTCTGGGTATAATCAAATACCTATGGATCCATAAGACAAGGAGTATACCTCGTTCATCATAGACTGAGGGTTGTACCACTATAGGGTGATGCCTTTTAGGATTAAAAATACAGGAGCTACTTATCAACGGTTGGTGAACACGATGTTCAAAGATTTAATCGAGAAGACCATGGAAGTCTATGTAGATGACATGCTTGTGAAGTCCAGACGGGTCCTAGATCACATAAGGGATTTAGACGAAATGTTCTGGATCCTGAGAATGTTTTGGATGAAACTGAACTCGCTCAAATGCATATTTAGGGTAGCCTCTGGGAAATTTCTCAGGTTCATGGTCAACAATGAAGGAATAGAAGCAAACCCTGAGAAAATCAAAGCATTTATTGACATGAGATCGTCAAGCGGGATTAAAGACATCTAGAGCCTGATTGGCCAGGTTGCAGCCCTCAGTAGGTTTATTTCAAAAGCAACAGATAGATGCTTACCATTCTTCAATATCCTGAGAAGAGCTAAGCATTTCGAATGGACCAAGGAATGCAAAGCCATCTTTACACATCTGAAAGAATACATGGGCCATGCCCCTCTGTTGTCCAAACCATAGGAGGGAGAGAAATTGATCCTTTACTTGGGAGTGTCATAGCAAGCCATCAATGTGGCCCTTGTCCAAGAGGAGAATGGAGTGCAGCTCCTAATCTACTATGTGAGTAAAAGGTTGTTGAATGCCGAAGAAAACTATACTTCTATGGAAAAACTCGTTTACTATCTCATCATTGCATCTCAAAAATTGTGACCTTACTTCCAGGCCCATACTATTGAAGTGCCAACTCGGTACCCTTTGATGTAGACCTTCCAGAAGGTAGACGCTTTGGGCTGATTGCTTAAATGGGCAATTGAGCTTGCCCAATTCGACGTCCACTACAGACCGAGGTCAACGATTAAGGGACAAGCCTTGGCTGACTTCATAGCAGAATTCACCAGACCCATAGGAAAAGAGGTAGAAACTTCAGAAGGACCATCGTGGGAACTCTATATAGATGGATCCTCATGCGAGTAGAAGGCAGGAGGGGGAATCCTGTTAATCAACCCAAAAGGGCACAAAATTCCCTGTGCCTTAAGGCCCGAATTCTAAGCAGCCAATAATGAAGTAGAGTATGAGGCAGTCCTCACAAGGCTTCACCTCGCAAAGGAAGTGCGGGCTAAGAATGTGAAGGTCTTTAGCAACTCCCAATTAGTTGTTTGTCACATAAAAGGGGAATATCAGGAAAAAAGATCGAGAATGACCACTTACCTATAGAAGGCCTAGGAGCTACTCCATGCATTTCAAGGATACGAAATCAACCAAGTCCCTTGAGCTTCAAATGCACATGTGGATGCGTTAGCCCGCTTAGCTACAGTAAGGGACATGAAATTTTCGGGTGTTATACCTATAAAAACTCTCCCATCTCCCAACATTAAGCAAAAAGAAGTCGTGATGATGATCGTTGTGGTATATAACTCATGGATGAATCCTATCTTGAAGTATCTGCGGGATGGCGAACTCCCAAATAACAAGTTACAGGCACGTATTTTGATATGCTAGATATTGTATCCTCGATGACGTGCTCTACAAGAAAGGTTTCTCGGCTCCACTTCTTAGGTGCATTAACGCTCCCCTTTGCGATATTATTTTGAAAGAAATTCATTCCGGGCATTGCAGGAACCACATCGGGGGCTGTCACTGGCTCAAAAGGCCCTCCGACAGGATTTCTTTTGGCCAACCATGAAGCAAGACACGATTGACCTTGTTAGGAGATGCGACAAATGTCAAAGATTCCCCAATGTTCCCCGAGCTCCTCCAGCCTACCTCCATCAAATGATCAGTCTATGGTCCTTCACAACATTGGGGATAGACCTTATTGGACCTCTTCTTACAAGCCATGGAAACTGTAAATACGTCGTAGTAGCTGTAGATTATTTTACTAAATGGGCAGAAGCAAAAGAGCTAGCCCAACTTTTCTCATCCCAAATTGAGAAATTTGTTTGGAATGATATCATTTACCGGTTTGGTGTCCCCCAACAAATAGTATTTGACAACAGGACTCAGTTCACAAGTGAGTAGTTCATTGAATTTTGTAATAACCTTGGGATTTTGAAGAGCTTCTCATCAGTAGACCACCCTCAAACTAACGGATAGGTTGAGGCTATAAACAAGATCATCAAACAAATTCTAAGGAAAAAGTTAGAAGCCAGAAAAGGGGTATGGGTAGATGAATTACCAAAGGTATTGTGGGTCTATCGCACTACAGCCTACAGCGCGATGGGAGAAACCCCTTTCTCAGTGGTCTATGGCGCTGAGGCAATGGTGCCTATAGAGTCTGAAGTAACTTCTCCTGTTTGGTGTAGTTTATCTAGTTGATTTGTTGGTAAACTCTAGGGTTTCTGATTGTCATTTCAAGTCTTACATCTGTTTTCTAGGTTTTAGCAGCCTAATGGTCAAGTTCCCCTTGTCTTTTGGAGTTTAGGTCTTAGATGTGGTAACCCAAAGTATGTGTAGTCTACCACATAGGAAACCGTTAGTCTTAGTTTTTAGATATGATCTACTTTTTGTGACCTGACCATTATTTTTTCCTGTGTAGATGATAGCTCATAAACACTGAAGTAATTGAGTAGGGAGTGATGATGAACCTGACTCCCTAACCTAAAGTGTGGAGCTGATGTAGGCAAGGTCATTGGCGATTTCAAAGGCCCTGTTGGGGGCCAGGAAGTTACTACTAGTCAACGATCTTCAGATTGCTTGATGTTTAGTCACCACATTTCAACCATTAGCTTTGATGAGCTCTAGGGCATAATTCAAACATTCTGGCTCCCCAAGGGATGTCATGTCATGGTGCCCTCTTCTAATGATCATGCTGCTTATCCTCCTCCAAGATTCGTTATCATTAGTCTCCAGCATCTCAACACTAGGTTTAGGTTCCTAGTGCACCCTTATATTATTAATTTTCTAAATAAACTAAAACTTTACCCATTCCAACTTTCCCCGAACTCCTACTCATAACTTACTTCATTGGCACTAATATATTTGAGGAAAAATGTCCCACCACTATTGGCCAGGGTTCTTTATTACCTTTACAGCATTAGGAGCACAGGCCTACCAGATGGAATTTATTATCTTTTGGCTCGACAAATCGAGCATAAGAAAATTTTGCCACAGGGTGACGCTAAAGGTAAATCCAATGTGGCGAATTACAAAATCCATTAGTTTTATGTTTCTTATTCATCTCTGCATAACCTTAGCAATTTCAATTTTATTCTTACTCCTAGTGAGCGAGCTAAAGACGTGCAAGTTTGATGAGTTATTACACTTATTTTTTTTATTTTAACACTGTTTCATTTTGCAGATAGGGCTGGTAAGAAACTGACTCTTGAGGCTGAGGAGCTTGAGGTGTTAGGCAAGTTGGCTATTGCGGATGACTTCTAGAATGATCTCTGATTTGATAAGGGCCTCTTGTGCTCCCACAAACTCGTTCTGGCTTTGGATATTGAGATCACTAGAGAGATTAGAGCCTGCCAAATTAAGAAGGTTGGTCTAATGAACTTTGGCAATTTCGAGTACATGATGAAGCTCATCCTCCAAAAACCACCACCCAATCTTTCTGCATTAACCTCATCAGCTCTTGATGCTGATATAACCCCTGCTACTGTAAGTCAACCTTTGACCTTGGTAGTAACACCTTCGTAGGAGCCGGTTCCCACCTCGCATCCTAAGGTGGTCACAGCAGTTGAGGTTGTCAGGTCCCTAATTAAGTAGTATAATGATTTAAAGAGTGGTAGACAATTTATAATGCAGAATTCAAATCAGATCTTACCCTTATCTCGTTGGAGACGTAGTATACAATCTTTGTTTATTTGTCACTTGAGTTGTAATCAAATA
>JANHAO010026497.1:0-11096 GCA_026873985.1 Saraca asoca | reverse complement strand
CAACGATGACAATTTTATCATAACTCAAATCGATAATAATTATCATAAATTTCATATATTTTGATTTTTAATACATAAAATTTTAATAAAAAATATTGACACTTCATAATTTTTTTATAAAGAAATAACTTCTAATTTAATTATAGTTATGCTTTTTTTTTTTTTTTTTTACATTTTGACCTCCAACTAATTAACAATTTTTTTTTAAAATTTGGCATTTGTGATAATTAAGATGGATTCCATTCCATAACATCATCACTCTGTTTCAATAAGAGCTTAATCTTCAGATAACCCATAACTAATTAATTATTAATTTTTTTTTATTTACCTCACCATATTGTAATGACTTCATTCCACACAGATTCATGCACCATTGCAATTACACTTATGGAAGATGAAAATTTGAACTTCAAAGCTATTGTTTTCTTATATATATATATATATATATATATATATATATATTTTAAAATAGAATATATTATTTCACTCTATCCATTTTAAAATTACACATAACACTAATTTTTTTTTAAGATTTATGATTATATTTATAGATCAGCTTTGATAGTAGAATTTAAATATTAAATATATGTAATTGAAAGAAGCATATCTTACCAATTAAATCGGTTTAAAAAATTTATATATATATTTTGCTGATTATGCAAAAATTATTACGTGGACATGCATGATTAAGATTTCCTTATCACAATGGTAAAAATAATAAACGGTGTTTTAAAAATATAACATATTAGTATTATTTTTCTTTCATTAATTAAAAAAAAAACACAGATTCGTTTGAAAATTTTTGAGATTCTGATGACTAACAATGGCCCGAGACAGTACAAGGTGCGTGTTCACTAAGCAATATAAAAGGCTCGTTGCTGACTTAACAGTAGACTCTACGTTTTCCGGTCACCCGCTGCTTCACTCTCACCAGCCAGTGAAGGCTAGATACAACGTCGTCTCTTCTAGCGGAATCTCGGAATCATCTTACACCTGATCACGCACAAGTTGAACTTGGTGTGGGAAACGCTTTGGAAGAAGCGAAAGCACTCAACTTTCTGAGCTGCCAGCCTGCCACCTTTCAATCATTGTACAATGCCGGACGGGGAAGCCTCCGTCACAGCCGAAGTTCCGGCCGACTGTGGTGGGCAACCTTGTGTTGCTGCTTCTCCGATGGTGGAACCATTATTGAGTCTATCTGAAGTAAATGATCAGGTGGAGCCGGTCTTTGATCGCCAATATGCTGGAAAAGATCCGAGAAAAATAGCCAGAAAGTATGTCTTTGTTCCCCTAAAGTCAAGTTTTTATTTCTTTTTTTCCGATTTTGTATGTGTGTCATCTCTTCTAAATTGTGTTTATTATTCCCAAAGGGTATGGGGATTTTGTTATATTCCGGTGCTATTTTGTGTGTAAGCGACCAATTTTTCCTTCTGCTGATGAGAAGGAGAGTAATAATGAAGAGAAATTAATGTGGAAGTTTCGTCGGAAAAGTAACTGCTTAGTTGAACTATATCAGCTGCTTCTGTTGTTTCTGCCACTTAGCTTATCCGTTGACTGGTCCACTGCGAACTTAATTTATTTATCTCTCAGTCCAGAAATTAGTAACGCAATTCACGTGAGCCTAACGTATAATATCATCAACTCAATTTTTATGTTTATTGTGTGTATTCTTCTGATTCGCTACATGTCTTCTGAAACCTCAAGGAGCTGATGCTTAGTCTCTTATTTTATTTGATTTTTGTTGGAAGGTATCAATTGAAGTTATGTAAAAAAGCTTTGGAGGAAAATATAATCGTATATTTGGGGACAGGTTGCGGGAAGACCCACGTAGCTGTGCTGCTTATGCATGAGATGAGCCATTTGATAAGGAAGCCCCAGAAGGACATATGTATCTTTCTTGCTCCTACGGTGGCTTTAGTTCAGCAGGTAAGATGATGTGATGTACACGGTGTTGCATTATGTATCAACAGTTTAATATTCTTTACTCTCTCTAGGATGAATACTGCTTGGAACAAACATTTCAGTTGGGGGGTAATACTCTCTGCTGCACATGATGCTTCTGGTTGGGTGATTTTCTATGCAGGGTTTCAGTCTTAGCGAGCCTTTGGGTGGTTTTCTCTGATCTGGTAGTTTAGTTGTGAATATTCTATCATCTTAACATAGAAACAGTGCAAAGACAGCTTCTTGTAGCTCCTTGGAGAATTGAATATCAATGATCTAATGATCATCCACCAACCCGCTCCTCACCCCTCAGTTATTGCCTATATATTCTATGATTTCCAGAATCATGGAGTTCATGTGATTGTAGTGTTTTGCAAGGCAACTACTTTTTTTGGGTGTAAATATGATGGTTTGATTAATTGTTGTGTTTGTTAACTACAAGTTAGACTTTAGCACTAAGGGGGGCATATTGTGGTCCCCCCCCCTCAGTTTGTGTTCTGAAGGCTGAAGCAAATTATTTATTTATCTCTAGCAAGCGAAGGTAGTAGAAGACTCTACTGATTTCAAGGTTGGAGTTTATTGTGGGAGCTCTAAGCGCTTGAAATCTCATTATGATTGGGAGAAAGAGATTGGACAATATGAGGTGAGATTGCTAGTTCAACAGTGCAGAAGTAAACTGTGTTTTCCATGTTATTGTTGTATACTTCCTTTCGTATATTTAGCCATGCTACACATCATTGAGCGAAGCTTGCTGAATGAAGTGTTTGGGCATCAACAATTAAATCAAGCTCTGGTCAAAAACAAAAACAAAAGCAAATTAAATTTGGCCACAGTTTTGCCTGAAATTTTAAAATCTGCATCAATATTCTTGTTCTGACGGAGTTGATTGCTTCTAAAATTCTACTCTCTATGATTTGTTATCATTTTCTCCAGGTTCTTGTTATGACCCCTCAGATACTATTCCACAACTTATCTCATTGTTTCATCACCATGGATATAATTGCACTTTTGATATTTGATGAATGCCATCATGCTCAAGTCAAAAGCAACCATCCTTATGCAGAAATCATGAAAGTATGTAATGCCTATTCTCAGCTACAAATAGATTCATTCTTGAAGATGTCTTACTGATTTCTACACACATCTATTGATTTTGTTGCTCTTAATTTCTTGACGAATATCAAGTTACTAATTGTGTAGGTATTC
Source organism: Saraca asoca (assembly GCA_026873985.1). Classification (NCBI taxonomy): domain Eukaryota; kingdom Viridiplantae; phylum Streptophyta; class Magnoliopsida; order Fabales; family Fabaceae; genus Saraca; species Saraca asoca. Next base: position 7,949 of record JANHAO010026497.1, on the reverse strand, counting down.
TATAAACCTGATTCCACAAAGCTTCCCCGCATATTTGGCATGACTGCTTCTCCAGTTGTAGGAAAAGGTGGGTTAACTTACTAAAAAATTTTGAGCATTAACTCTAGTCAGAATATATATCTTGATCAGTTGATTATATAACTTTACAACTCATCTGACATAAGCAGTTATTCCCTTCCTTTTGTTTTCAATTAGTAAGACGATAAAATTTGAAGCAACTAACTACCCTCATGGGAACCTGTTCTGTAGCTATGCAGCCGGGATATGTGATGACATTCTTGTAAAGTATGTGATTTTAGCAATTATCAAGGTAGTTGAGATTGTGGAAAGGTGACTGGTCAGAAAGAGGGAGGCAAACAAGTTTCTGTTGTCCATTAATATGTGAGCCTATAAGAAAAATATGGCCTTAAGAAGTCTGTTGGCTATGTCTACTACTAGCAAATTACCTTGCCATCTCCAATTAGCTACATTTTCTTGTAATTTTTGCTGTCAAATAGCATGAAGCATTGTTGTGTCTAGCTACAGCATGTTCACGATGTGTACAATTATATGACCTACCTATGACATGTCCAATTCACCATTTCTTTACTGTAGTAAAATGATTTTTAGTTCTCGTTATGGAGTCTGATAGAGGCTGGATGGATGTGCTTTCTATGTAGTTGGGTGAGTTTTTCTCTAGGTGGACTGGAAACCATTATATATACCTGAAATAAAAACATTTCCAAAAAAAGAAAAGAACATATATTTTGGGAACCTTTTCCTTTTGGTGGAGGGGGTAGGGATGGGGGAAGGGAGCATGAGGATGGTGTGGTGGTAAGTGTTAAACTTTTTTATGATTATATGCAGGGAATAAATTTTGAAGTTGGGTGAAACTAAAGGGATCAATGAAATAATTAAACCCCTGTTTCACTCTATGCTTGAAGTAGATGTAGATCTTTCATTCTGTGTTAGTTTCTGGGATTTTTAATGTGTGTTTTCTTATTCACATTTCCATCTCTTTGTTCTTCATGAATATAGTTCTATATAAAGTATTTCTTCCATGTTAGTAACATATCGTTTTGATGTGGTCTTGTTGTTATGCGTGTTTCATAAATAGCATATCTTTCTAGGAGGCCTGCAGTGTAGTTTATGCCTGATAAATAATGTGTCTTTTCCCACTTTCTTAACTTTTGTTGTTAATCTCAGGTGCTTCTAGTGAAGCAAATCTAGCAAAAAGCATCAATAGTCTTGAGCATATGCTAAACTCTAAGGTGAGCTCTACAAAGTTAAAGTTGTCAATTTCCGAACTATTTATGATAATTCAAGATTTGTGATAACACTTTTTTTCCTTCTACTCAAGCCTGGTGAAAAGATTTTATCCCAAACTTTTCATTCCTGAACTGTGCAAGAAAACTAATGCACTTTTATTTGGTGGCATGTGTAGTCATGATATAGTTTGGTTATAAATCTTGTGTTTGATCTATTAGGCTGACATTTTGATTTACATTCTTTCTGGATCAAACTTGCAAAATTATTTTTTAACTCTCTCAGTGAAAACCTGTATTATAGCTCTTGCAGAATCTTTTTACTTTCCTTGTTGTACTCACATGTCCTGCTTTAGCCCTGAGTGGAGAATCAGAGGATGATATTTATGATTATTGCATGAATATATTTGTAAACTAGTCTGCATCATGAGATGGTTTGGCAGTTATGGAATAAGTTTTTTTCCTTTGTTTTGTGTTTTGTGGGTTTGTCTAGCGACTTTGGACATATTCTTCTCAAATAGGTATTGTGGCTTTGGAAATAACAGGATAAAAAGCACACTTTGGGAAGTTGCAAGACTTAATGTTTTACGGTGTATATGGTTGGAAAGAAATACTAGACTTTTTAAACTGCAATATCAATCTATATTCTTGGTGTGGGACAAGATTATGTTTTTTATTTTGTTATGGCTTAAAGCTTACGGTTTCTTTCAAGGCCTAAGTTTCACTGATTGGCAAAGGGAGGGGGAATCTGTTTTTGAACTTTGATTGGGAGGTTTCTTTGGTATTTATTTCCATGTAACTTTTAGTCTTTTAGGTTTTTCTTTCTTTTGAGAATTTCTCATCTTCTTTTAGTGTAATCTTCTTCCTTCTCTAAATAATATTTTCTTTTTCTATCACGAAAAAAAAAAAAAAAAAACTGGGATTACAGTTTGTAGTGTGCATAAAGGTTGCTTCTGCGCTTGCTTTCTGTGATAACTCAGAGGGAAGAAGGGAAGGAGGAGATTAGGGTTCGAACTCGTGCAGATATTTGAGAATCAGAAGGAAGCTGATTTGGCTGAGGCTAATGCTGAGTTCGCAAAGGAGGAGGCTGGGTGGATTGGTGGAACCAGAAGGCATTTGGCAGAGAGGAGGCTGCCAAAGCAGCATCTGCAAGGGAAGTTGAGTTGCAGACAGAGGTGGAGAATAAGAATACTATGTCAGTACATCTCAGACTGCAAAAGTCAAGGCTGCAGAGGAGATTGTAGTGGAGTATGCAACTAAGGTGCAAGAGGAATTGGGCTCTGCCCAATAAACAAAGAGTGATGCAAATACAAGCCTCTAGGGAGCAAGCAAGCTGCCAAGGCACAGAAGGCAAGTGCTGAGCCAACCTTTTATGCACAATAAAATAACCCTAATGCCCAATTTACGAATACATCCCTAATCATAAATATCAGTCTTCATCAACCCTTCTGGGTAAGTTTTCTTTCAACTTTCTTTATATGAGAAGTGGGCATGTCAGTGGATAAATGACTGGTTTTGCTGATTAGATGGAGGGTTGTGTTGCTGCCCTATTGTGATTTGGATCCCATTTCCATTGTAGGTATACTCGGTTGAAGGCAAGGAAGAATTGGATGCTTTTGTGGCCTCTCCTGTCGTTAAGATATATAATTATGGTCCAATTCCAGATGACACAATTAGTTTATACAGGACTTACTATACAAGACTTGGGGAGATTAAGCAACAGGTACACTCAAAATAGATGTTGCAACTTTATATTGTATTAACAAGGATTACTAATTACTACATTTTGATAAGAGCAGTCAATAGCAACCCTTAAAACTAAAAGGAATGCAGAAGAACACCAGAAACAGATGAACACAAAGAAGCTTCTGAACCGAATGCATGATAATGTGGTTTTCTGCTTGGATAATCTTGGCATTTGGGGAGCATTACAAGTAAGTTGCCACTGTGTTTAGTTATGATACTTGTTTATATTACTTTGCTGGTAATGATGAAAAGTTTCCGGATAAAATGTGATTTATATGCTGTATTGGTTTCTGTTCATTTGCTTTTTTCTATCTTTGTCATGCCAGGCTAGTCGCATTCTTTTAAGCGGTGGCCACTCTGAGAGGAATGAGTTAGTGGAGGCGGAAGAAGATTCAACTGATGACTCTTTGTGTGATAAATACCTAATGCAGGCAGCTGAACTCTTTTCTTCTGAATGCCCAAAAAGTGTGCAATCATTGATTCTTGTTTTCTTATTTGTAGCAGTTGAACTAAAGTTATCATTTCTACATCAATTAATTGTTGTTCATTATTGTAACTCTCTATCATATTTTTAAAACAAAGCCCTCAAAGGTGTAGGCTTCATTTTTGTGCTGTTAAACTTGCTGTTTTAAATTTTACAAATCTCTAGGTGACAATGGCATATTGGATATATCATCAGTGGAGATCTTAAAGGAGCCTTTTTTCTCAAGAAAGCTTTTACGTCTTATTGGGATACTGTCTTCCTTTAGGTTGGTCATCATTATATTTGTTATCTTTGACAAATTTATGCTGTTTTTGACTTTTTCTGTCATATTTATCTTCATACAGCATTGGAGGATTGACTCTTTTCTTTTCTGTGACTCTAACTTTGTCATAAAATCAATATATGCAACTCTTGATTTTATCTCTTCCTATTTCAGGGTGCAATCAAACATGAAATGTATAATTTTTGTAAATAGAATAGTTACTGCAAGATCCCTGTCATACATACTACAAAAGCTTAAGTTCTTGTCACTGTGGAAGAGTGATTTTCTAGTAGGAGTCCATTCTGGACTGAAGAGTATGTCCCGGAAGTCCATGAACATCATTGTTGACAAGTTTCGCACTGGAGAGGTAATGGTTAATATGTATTGGTGTTGTCAGTTATTGGAATTCGAGTTTGATAGATCTCATGCTCATAAATGTTTAATCATAACTTTTTGTGTGAGTTCACGAGTCTAAGAGTCCATGATGATCTTTTAGGCTTCTGTTTGATGGGAATTAACTAGACACCTCTTTAGGCATGTATAACTTGTTTAATGTAGGTCAGAGTTTAAATATTGACATTGAAATGCTAAGTACAATGAGAACAGTGATGTCGTCTTAATTTTTAGCACCTTGAGTTCTTATATAAAATTAAACAACCCATAAAAGTGGAAAAAAGCCTAACTACTCTGAGTAGATTATAGCGGTATGAGGTATTGTTGATAAAAGTCCTAACTATACCTAAGCATGTGGTTTTCTTTCCTGCATAATTGGTATTAGGGTGGTAAGTGGCCCTTAAAATGTGGAGAAAGATAATTGTGGTGATGTCACAAATACATATATTTATCTCAAAAGAGTTGAGTGATGCTAGTATCCCTGAATGGTTATGCGTTTAACAGTTGAATCTATTGGTTGCAACCAAAGTGGGTGAAGAAGGACTTGACATTCAGACATGTTGCCTTGTCATACGTTTTGATCTTCCAGAAACTGTTGCGAGTTTTATACAGTCAAGAGGTCGTGCACGTATGCCTCAGTCAGAATATGCATTTTTGGTAGACAGGTGCCGTTTAAAAATCATACATATTAGATCTTAGAAGCAATTTAATGCATATTCATTAAGTTTTGTTATTTTTGGTTTTTTTTTTTTTTAAATTGCAGTGGCAATAAGAAGGATTTAGAGTTGATTGAAAATTTCAAGAAAGATGAAGACCGAATGAACATGGAAATTTCTCACCGCACATCTGATGAAACATTTATCATTCCTGAGGAAAAAATATTCAAAGTTGATTCATCTGGTGCTTCTGTCACTTCTGGATATAGTATCTCTTTGCTTCATCAGTATTGTTCGAAGCTTCCACATGATGAGTATGGACTAAGTCTGAATTTTTACCTTTGATCTAAAATATATACTCATGTACTTAAGTTACATGGAAATATAATAAAAATGTTGTTTTGAGCTGTTATAATCTGTCTTTTCAGGTACTTTGACCCCAAGCCCCAGTTTTTTTTCTTTGATGATTTAGGGGGAACTATCTGCAACATAACTTTGCCTTCCAATGCTCCAGTACATCGAATTTGTGGTACGCCACAAATTTCTACAGAAGCTGCTAAAAAGGATGCTTGTTTGAAAGCAATAGCAGAACTGCATAAACTAGGTGCCTTAAGCGATTATCTTTTGCCAAAGCATGATGATGCAGAGGAACAGCTTTCAGTCTCTTCTGATTCAGATGAATGTGAAGGTCAAGCTTCAGCTAATCTTTAATAAGCCATTTTTCCATCATTATCTGTCCTTGTGTTATTTGAAAGTGGATAGGTATGAAAATTCTGATATAAATGTAAATTGTTAAGCTGTATTAATCACTGAGTCTATTAAGCCGAGTGTTTAAAATCAACATGGTTTTAGATGGTGGCCATTTGCTGGTAGTTTTTTAACTCTTAATAGGGCAGCCTTGTTTTTACTAATTATTGTAAGGTGCTGTTCTTCATATACCAGTTTTTTGTGCTTTTTAAGCTTGCGTGTTAGCCAAGGGAGAGATTTATGTTTTTGCAGCTTATTACGTTTTTTATTTTCTGGGTACTGTCATTTTATGTTTCAAGGATATAAAAACATGATTTTTGTTTTTTTTTTTTTTTTGCTTACTATATTTTCGATTTGCAGATGATGGTTCACGGGGAGAACTACATGAGATGTTAGTTCCTTCTACCTTTAGACAAGCATGGAGAAACAAAGAGAAAGTTGTCCATCTTAACTCTTATTACATAAAATTTAGTGCCAGCCCTGAGGATAGGATTTATAAGAAGTTTGGCCTATTTATCATGGCTCATCTCCCACTGGAGGCTGAGAAAATGGAAATTGATCTTCATCTTGCCCGTGGTAGATCTGTGAAGACAAACCTTGTTCCATTTGGAGTTGAAGAATTTCACGAAGACGAGGTAAAGGGCAATTTTTTGAAACCAAAATAAAATCATTTAGATTGATTCTCTTTAACATTTTCAACCATACAGATTAAGATGGCACAGAAATTCCAGCAAATGTTCCTCAAAGTTATTCTTGACCGATCAGAATTTATTCCTGACTTTGTACCCCTGGGAAAAGATGATGTCCTTGAAACAAGCATACAACCTTTTTACCTTCTGCTTCCAGTCATTTTGCAAGGTTACAAGACTGCTATGAGAATTGATTGGAAGGTTGTGAGGAGGTGCCTTTCTTCGCCAATTTTCAGGAATCCAGCAGATGCTAGAGATCTAGAGACTTTTCCTTCAGATATTCACTTGCAACTTGCTAATGGCTCCAGCAGTGTAAGAGATGTCGAGAATAGTTTAGTATATGCCCAACACAAGGATCTATTCTATTTTGTTACAAAGGTCATACATGAAAAGAATGGATTCAGCCCTTATAAAGATTCGGGAATGTTAAGTTATGTGGAACACTTTATTAAAAAGTAGGTATCTGCTTATTACCAGTGGTACAAGTACAACCATATCTCATTTTAGTTATGTATCCTTAATCCCTTATTGTGTGTGTGTGCACGTGTGAGTGACTGCTCTATATCATTCAAAGTTGGGATATGCACTTATGCCTTTCTATAAAAACCATGCATATTTTTCTCAGGTTTTCTATTCATCTTAGATACCCCAAACAACCGCTTCTCCATGCAAAACCACTCTTCAAACTTCACAACTTGCTTCACAACCGAAAGCATGAGGATACAGGTACCTTGTTTGAAATGTACAGGTGTTTTTACATATCATTTTTTTTTCCTTTTTATTCTATAATGGCCTTATCCATTGTCATCAACTGTAATATAACTTTGTCAATAACATTTATAAAGATTGTAAGCATTGTTCTTAGGTCCTCATTTAATCATCTAAGCTTTCTGGTTGAGCAGTTTTTTTGACACTGTTTGAGCCTCTTGGACTAAGTGGACTAGATTTTTATTCAAATTATACTAAAATTTAGAACTAGTGGTAAATGCATGCTTTCTCCCTTGTTTCGCACCAATAGGCTTGTGTCAAAAGCATGCAAGGATTTTCAAATACTATTCTTAGGCCTTCCTTAACAATTTATGCATTTTGGTCTAGTGGTTCTTTGATTGGGTTTATAACATTGTGGCAAATTGCTAGACTGGTGAATATTTGTAAAAATTTAAGAATATCTCTTATCCTATGAGCAGTCCTAGACCAGTCTAGAAGAACTATGGAGTCGTGTTGAGTATAGATGAACTAATCTTGAATAGATTACAGTTCAATGCTGAGTTGTTTAAAAGGAAAAAGGTTCATCGAGGTATCATGTTCAGAGGCACTATGTTCCTAGGTTAGGCTATTGCCTAAATTCAGTTAGGAGCTTACCTTAATGCAGAAAAATAAATATTAAATCACATAATAGATCAAGTTTAAATCTGCATATTTAAGACTTAAGAGGTCATGATCATGATAGAAAATTCAATAAAAAACATGTTCTATTGCATATTAATATATATACACATTCTGTTGAGAAATAATTAGAATTTAGGAGGAGAAGAAGTAGAGAAGCTAGAGAGAATTTGGGAAAACACAGATATTATTGAATGATAATGACTGAATTGATACATTGGAAATAAACCTAATGCTCTATTTAGTTAAATCAATCGAAACTAATGAAATATCAAAACTTCACAATCTAGAGGCAGACCAACCAAAAATCACAATCTAGAGGCAGACCAACCAAAAATACCA
>JANHAO010026496.1:0-11081 GCA_026873985.1 Saraca asoca | reverse complement strand
ACTCAGGGATCAAGAAACATAGATTGAATTATTAAGAGGATGACACATTTCATGCCTCGAGTTCAATCTAGATATTCGAACAAAATGGACTAAGATAAATACATGAGATATTGGTCACTATTTAGGTATGTCAAATCACCAACATTCTTATTATTTAGGTGGCAGTGATGTATTGCTAGATAATGCTTACTGTTTATGATACTAGAATTAGATTCTTTTTTTATATCATTGCCAACGTAATAAGAACCTACAGGGTTGTACATAAAGAGTGAGATAAAATTGGAATTAATGTAATATAATTAGGATTCTTAATTAGATTAAGAGATCCTTGAAATATGGCCCAATATAATATAATGTTGGATTTTATTACATTGGGTTTAATAACTTAAGCCTAAAAGCCTTTCTATACTTTCTATTGGACTAGGACTCTTAATTGGGTTAGGACTAGAACTATGACTTTTAGTTGGATTGGACCTAGGTCTTTTCTAATAAAATCCTAGAGTTATGAATATAACATTAAGAATTAGTGAGGTAGCCATACAAGAACAAAGAGAATGGTAGAAAAATAGAGTAGCTGAATTTGAAAAATAGTTTTTCAGAAAAACAATTGAGAGATCTTAGAAAAAATAGAGAGAGCCATCTTATAGCAGAGACATAGTGAGAAAGGCGATTTCATCTGGTAGATTGGAGTTTTATCTTGCCCGTGTGTGGATACCGTAGAGACACGAATCTGCCATTCTGTGTTAGTGATTTCTACATCCAGCCACAGCACACCATCTAGCCGTATCATTCCATCCAACTGCAGCATCAAGGAGACAAAATCTAGGTTGTTGTATTCAACCGCAACATCACATCCAGCCACAACATCAAGGAGATGGATTCTGGTGTTGCTGATTTTGCATCAAACTACTGATTTGTGTTGTTGCATTCTGCATAAATGCAATGCAATAAGGTATTATCTAAACCAACTAGTTTATATTTTGTACATGGATCTTTGGTGGTTTCAAAAATTTTAATTTTTCCATTATGCTTGCTGCATTGAAACCCAGCACCTTAGGGTGCCAAGCACTTTGGGATACAATTGAGGATTCAATCAAGAGAGGACACTTGCGAGACTATGTGGTGTAATCTCCTAGACAATGATCCCAATAGCCATAGTAATAGCAGCTTTAGTGTTTCTAGATCTTTCTATTATATGTTATTTGGATGCACATAAAGCATCCTAAATTTGTCTCTGAATTCTAATAATAAATAATTTATGAATAAATTTTCAGTAAAGTCCAAAGTTCAAGCTCAAATTTGGCGATCTTGCATCGTGTATTATTCTTTCTAAAGTTCCCATGGTAAGAAGGAAGATTTTTCACTTCAATACAAATGGGGCAAAGACCCAAGAGTTGGCAATACCAAGCTTCTCATTGAATGTGAATGGGGTTGAGATCCACGAGCTTGGAATATTTAGGCACAAGATCACCCTCTTCTCTAGCATAAGATCACCAACTATTCAGGCCACATAAGATTAGCTACCCACTAGGCAACAAGTTCATCAGGGCGCAGTTCTTATGCGACCTTGTGTTCAAAGGTGCGGCTTACATGTGACCTCTCAAAGTGTTGCCAGCTTCCAAGTTAAGGCCATTGAAGCTCATTCTAGTACAATTGCCATCTTCCAAGCTGAGGTCACCGAGCTTATTCCAGTACTTATTGCCAACTTTTTAGTTGAGGCCCCTCAGAGCTTATTCTAGTACTCAAAGTTATTACTAGCCCATCAGCTGGGGCGCAGATGCACTAAAATGAACTCGACTCATAGCTTACCTAAGCAACAGAATTGTTTTGGTGAGGACAGCGAGGCAAAGCTTGCATGTGACTTATTGCTCACAGTTTTCATGCAATCTAATTCTTGTAGCTCTCATACGACCTATTATTCACAGCTTTTATATGACATCATACTTATAAGCACATTTGTATGGCCTAATCAAGCGCTTAAATCTTGTACTATCTGAGGAGCATTAATATGTTCAATTAGGCATTGGACTTCGCGTATATCCTTTTATAATATTTTAACAGAGGCCCATTTATATCAATTTAAATGATCATTTTAATACTTGATGATGTATTATATTTTGCTCACTAAAGTCGATTAACTTAACTGGCACTCTTAATAATTACTGAGTTATGTATTGCAGGCATTTGCCCATATTAAGCTACATGTCATTTTCTATAAAGCATTCAATGTGAAGCACTTCAAAAGGCAAAGTGAGAATTGAATATCTCTTTCAATGGGGAGAATTCATGAAAAGTTCGTGATTAAATACAAAATTCATGGATGGAGCACAAGGTTATAAATTTCATTTTAAGGGGACTAACTTTTAGAAGCTAGGGAAGGGTTATCGCTCACGCAACTAGGTCGCTCCTAGGGCTTCAAGGACCTATGGATCACTCTCTCTCTCTAAACTCCCCCGACAGAAAGGTCCCTACCTACAAACCTCGCACCCTTGTTGAAAGAGGCGACTCTTGCAGCTTTCATAACCTTCCTTTCGAAACTCTTTACTTCCTTAAGGGCATCCTCCCCAACAAAGGATGTCTGGGTATTGCTTCCACAGATTATATAGAAAAGAGGATGAGGTTTTAGTTTCAATTTTTTCTACTACCTTCACGACCAATTCAACAATCTTTGCCTTAAGTTGGTTGACCTCCTTTCTAGTCATCTTAAGCTTTGCCCTGGCAATCTCATCTCGTCGCGCTGTAGCTTTGGATCATTGCATCGCTAAATCATGGCCCCGGAGTGCCACAACTAGATCGCCCTTTACTTTGTGTAGATCCTCAAGTGCTTTGTTAAGCTTAGTTATGACAGCATCACGATTTGCTACCTCACAAGCTTGGGCCTCTTCAGCTTTCCTTTGGGCGATCTTGGCATTCTGCACCCTATTTTCTAGCTCCAAGGCCTTTACGGTTGTAGCAGCCAAGTCCTCCATGAGTTTGGTGTTCTTTTCCTTGCAAACCTGAAGTGTCTCCCCCATTTTCACTACACCCAGAAGACACTAGAAAATTAAATGGACCATGTTAGATCATAAGGAAGTAAAAAAAATCAGTGAAGGAATGCCACTTACCAACAGGCCTTGATGAGTTCTGTATCACGTAACCCTTCCACTTAAGATCTTGTCTGTTTCTAATACATAAGGGCTAGTGCAAGATCCCAAAATTTCCTTGATATTTTCCTAAACAAAATTAAAATACTCTCATATGTTTAGACCAAGCCTGGGCCAATGCTTCTCTGTTGCAACTCTGCAAGCCACCTGTTTTAAACTAGAAGCGACCTTTTTCCCCTTGTTTACTTTTTGTTTCTTGGCCAAGGGCTTAGAGGGGGACACAATTTCAATTGCCCCAGTCACCTTAGGATGCGAGGTGGAAGCTAACTCCTGCGATGGTATTGTAGTCACTACGTGAGGAGATTGATTTGAAAAATAGGGGTTGCTACAGCTTCAAGGGTTGGCGAGGTCGTAGCAACCTTAAGTTCTTCAAACTCATCAGAAGGTAGGCTTTGAAGAAGTAGCTTCACCATGTTCTCATAATCATCAAAATTTGCAGGACCTACCTCTCTAACTCGATGAGCTCCAATCTCGCTGGTGAGTTTGATGTTTAATGCTGGAATAAGATTGTAAGAGTGGAGGTCATCCTCATCGAATTTAAGATCTTTTTTCAAATCACTGATAATAGCAAGCTGACGTAACACTTCAGCCTTATTAACTTCAATCACTGGCTTCACCTTTCCAGCCCTGACTACAAAGAATAGAACAAAACATTAGAAGCAATAATATGAACTTATTTTAGTTCACATGACCTCAACTCGCTTACTAGGAGTCAGCACAAAACCAAAATCATGGAGAGGATGTAGGCATAGGCATGAAACATAAACCAGTAGGTCTTGTAACTCCCCACATTTGATTTAACCTTAGCATCCCTTTGAGGGAGAATCCCCGTTGAACTTAGAACATCGAGCTGAGAAATAATAGATCGTGTCCAAATAACCTATACTCCTAATGCTATAAAAGTGGCATAAAACTCTTGCAGATGGTGGTAGAAGGTTATTTCTCAAGTATACGAGTGCAAGGGAAATGAGTTGGTAGTAAGTGTTTAGGGTCAATTGGAAGGGACAAAGCTTCAGTCTATTTAGAAGATTAATGATGTATGGGTGTACTGAAAATCTGAGCCTGGCATCAAGATGATAGGTATTAATAGCAACAACTCTCAAGAAGGATGAGCTACGTGGTCGTCAGGACTTAGTGCCATGAGGCAATAACCTTTGGAAAAATGGTAGTCCTTAACTATGTTTTGAAGCTCGCCTAGCTCAATAGTCAAAGGATAATATTTAAAGAACAAACAATCAGAAGAGCTCCCAGTGATCTGTCATTCCTCATTGGGATCAGGTCAAAGAACGGACTATTCAACAACCTCGCTGCTTCTAAAGGTCAATTTAGCTAAGAAAAATATTGGCTCCTCATTTTGAGCTGGGGAATTGGGTTTGTCATCAATTCCTACTCGGTGGCCTCAATGTTTATGAGCTAACATTTACACCATAAAAAGAAGAAAGAAACTGGTTAGATCGCAAAAGGTAGACCGTCCCTAAAATAACAATTCTAACTAGAGTTATCCTATGTAACAAATCATACATGTCATAAGCCACCATCCTAGACCTAAACTATTGAAAATGTAGGGGGCTTATCCAACGAAACCTACCAAGTCATTAAACCTTGGGGAATAGCAAGCCAAACCTAACAATCAATAGCCCTAAAACTAGTAAGATTACTAGTAACAAATAGATATTCATCATCGAACCAGACAATGCGATAACAGAAACCCACAAATGATATTTTAAAAGTAAAATCCATGAGAAAATTTACCATATCAAAAAGACCAGTTAGGTTCTAGAATAGATGGAGGTGAAGTGGACTCTGGATAAAATACCTGATTTGTAGCAACTGCAATGACAGAATCAATGAAGTGGGAGAATGAAGCCGAAGACTACTACTCAAGAATTTGAAGACCCAAAATGTCATTTTCAGAAATGAAAGGGAAAAGGGGGTTTTCCTCATCTAATATAGCTTTGATCGCCCAGCCATTCAATTCAAAGGCTAATCAGTTGCCCGCAATCTGATAGTTTGAAAAATTCTTAGGCTCAATTATCACTGTATTGACAGTCATGGGAAAGTGTACACATAAAATGCGATAATGATAGCATGAGCAAATGAAATGACGAAATAAGAATTTGAATGGCAACACTGCACATCGTGGTCTTTAGCTTTTGCCAACAAATTGCAACTTTCAATCTGCAAAGCGAACTGAGAGTTGGAGGGTTAATGTTATAGATAAAATCCAGTTCCAATGAGGTGGGCTGGCAAAAGCCTAACAAGTGTGTTCACCGCAGGTCCAGAAGCTCGGCTCACCAAAACGCAAGGCCAAGATAGCACCCTCAACTCGCTAGCGAGACGAGTCCTAGATTGATGGCAAAACAAGCTGCATCCAAAATGCACACTGTGAGCTCAAGATCGTGGCCAAACTGCGTGGTCATAGCTCGCACAATGAGAGCCTAGTTCGCCAAACGGGCGATCTTTAGGCCAAAGTACAACATAAGTCCGATCAGTAGTCAGAGGCATACATTCCAAGTCGACAAACCAACCCCCAAAAGTAGAAAGCAACCTGTAGAAACCAACTTGCAAAGTCCAAGTTGTTTATATTTTTATTATCTGATGTAATAGATGTATAAGTTAGGAAATTATCTTTGTAATCTCCCTCACTTCTATAAATAAGGAGAGAGTCAATTGTAAAAAAGGGATCTGAAAAGACACTAGCAGAAATTCTACCAAATGGTAGGGAGAGCTCTTTGTAAAAATATTGTTCATCCAGCAAATATTAAATATTCTGGGCAATAATATTACTGTGGACATAGAGATCGATTGACTTTAACTAAACTACGATAAAGACTCCAATGTCCATTGTTCTTCCTCCCTCTCTCTCTCTTTTTTTTTAATAAATACTTGCATTATTAACCTATAGCTTGGGATTTCAATAACTGTTCCTGTTGACTAAGATTCGGATTCACTGAACTAAATTTTACCGTCAACATTTGTTATAAATTATGTCAATAATTAATTATAATGTAAAATAACAAAATCATAGTTAATTTTCTCATTCATTTTATTATATTAAGTAAGTTTTTTTAAAATATTTAATAATCAATGTTTACTCAAAAATCACAATTAAATAATAAGTTACCTAAACTAACTTATTCACTATAATAAAATTTTCTCTCATTAAAATCTCACAACATTAATTCTTTAAAGAGAATTAATTATTATTAAAAGTCTTTCAAATACAAATGATATTACACATTCAATTTATCAATAATTAATTATTTATTGTTATACCAAATAAGTAACTATATATACTAACTCTAATTTGCCTAAATTAATTTCAAATTTAGAACTGTTATAATGATTAAAAAAAAAAAAGGAAAAGATGTGTTTCATTACCATACATATTGTTCTTAATCGCGGTAAAAAAGAGCTGAACTATTTGCTTCGATCCTAGATCATCAAGACGAGTACGATGGAACAAACACTGCAACATTTTCTGATGCCCCCATGATGCAGCCAAGTGAATCAGAAGCATACCGTTTTGTATCTTTATCTTTGCCAAATCTGACTTTTGATCAAGCATGGATCGAGCTTTTGTTACATTTCCTGAACTTACAGCCAAACAGAAGTCTCTGTTCTCTTTATCCTTGTGGACTTCCATATCCTCTGCACTCATAATTCCCATCCACCCTTTAAACGACCGATCGTTTGAGGAGGGACCTGCATCCAATTAATGCACATCATTACAATAATCGCAAGTTGTTAGGTGCAGACTCAACTCTCTAGGAATACATACCCTTATTGCGTGAACAAGTTGCTGACGAGATTCCTGCTTTTAGTATTTCATTGGCTTCTTCCAAAGCCTCTATTTTTACAAAATAAATAAATAAATAAAATGAAAGAGTAAAAACATGTGGCAAATTAGGAATATGAAAGTGCAAATAAAGTTAACATCTATTTAACGGACTCGAGAATTTAACCAAACAATCTTGGAGTTGTTTGATTGTCTCTTGTGAAGTAATTGTTACAGGACATGGCTTCTCTTCGCTTGATGCTGTGATGGAGTGTTGTCCATTTGCAAAAGAAAGTGTTCTAGCTTTATATATAAAACTAATCAATGAATAATCATGTAGGAATACATACCCTTATCCTGTGAACAAGTTGATAACGATATTCCTGTATTTGATATTTCATTGGCTTTTTCACATAATTGAAATGAAAATGTGATAAAGTAAAAATATTTGACAAATTGGAAATATAGAAGTCTCAAAGTTAACATCTTTTCAATGTGTCCAAGGTTATCTCTCATGAAGGGTTTTTATTCGATCTGACTTATGATTTTAAAACTTCAGGTTTGTTTTAGACATTTAATCTTTATTCATTTTAGATTTAGATTTTCCAAGTTTTTTTAAAGAAATTAAGGAAATAAATTTAAAGATGAAATACATACATAAACTTTTTTATATTAAAATGGTGGATTTCAATAAAATAAAATTGTGAGATTCAAAATGAAAAATTATATCTTATATATCCTAAATTTATTCCCTCAATTCCCTTAAGAAATTTAGGAGATCCACGTCTAGTCTTTTTGCTTATTGTTTTCTTGCTCAATCCCAACATTACTGATAGTAAAATAGAAAAATAATAAAGTTGCTTTCGCAGAATATGTTCCTTTTAAAATTTTCATCTATCATTTAAAGTAAATGTACAAAAATAAAAAAGATTATTAAATAGTTTCAATTGAAAAAAAAAAAAGAAAAAAGAAATAGTTGCATTTTGCCGTATTAGCCTTTATTGATATTCAATAAATGTATTGAATGGTTGAACATTTAGTAAAACTAATACGATTAAAATTAAAAAAGAAATAATCCATTCTTAATTTTTTAAATTAACCCATAAAAAAATAAATACAAGAAAAAGAGGAGATAAAGCAATAGATGCAAAATATTTGCAAAAAAAAAAAAAAATCTTTTTGTTTTTGTAGGGTTAAACAGAAAAAAGTTGATTCACTATTTCTTAAAAATTTGACCTCCTTGAGAAAGAGATAATAAGGCCATGCTATGTCCATCCTGGATTAAACATTAGTGGAGACAATAAGTAATCATAATACAATAAATATATAATGAAATACTTAACTTTTTTCTCACCTTAGAAAATTAGATTTTACCTCAATTTCAGAATACATGAATACAATACCAAATAATATATATATGAAATTTTATAGATATAATATACATGATTGATATTTAGAATTTAATTGTGGATATTATAAAAAATTCTTCTTATAAATAGTTATGCAACAATGTAAGTGTAGATATAAATTAAATTGTATTAACTGATCACCACCTTGTCTGTATAAACATTAATTATTATAATAATATAATATGGGTAGTGTTGTTCTAGCATTTGCATCTACACTTGATAATATATCCACCGAAAATTCTATACCCATACTCTTTATGAGAATCCATATTTATTCTCGAACAATAGATAAAAATTACAGTATTTATTGTATATGGTTAAAATTATCATCTCTACCTATATCAATTTTTTTTTCCAAAGTGGGCCCATCCATGAAGTTCATCAAATCCAATATCTATTAATCATCAAAGATTTCTTAAAATTAACTCCTAATTTATAAGTAAACTTTTTAACCTCTTAATTTTCATTTTAAAACCAAAGAAAAATTTAAATGAGAAAGAGCATAACAAGAGGCTTACACTTGGTTGTTGAAGAAGGGGCAAAGCCGCTGGTAAATGAGGAATGACAGAGAGCAAAGTTGCTGCCGACGAGCACGACAACTGCAGGTCGACAGCAGGGCAATAGTGCCGACGAGTAGGGAAGCAGTTTGGAAGCAACGCCGGCGAGCAAAGTAGAAGCCGGTTGGAGCGGAGCAGAAGCTGGCCGAGAGCAAGGCAGAAGCAAGCCGGAGATGAAGCAGACCAGACCGGAGAAGAAGCAGTGCAGACCGGAAGCCGAAACAAAGAGGAAAAGTGGAGCAGAAGCAGACCGGAGGTGAGACTAAAACAGTGACTGGAGGAGATGAAGCAGAGTTGCAGCAGCAGCTCTGGAAGTAGACGCAGATCGGGGACGGAGCAGGACAGTGGTCGGAGACGAGAACAAGAAGCAGAAACCGGAGAGGGAGATCGAAGCAGAAGCAATTCGGGAAGCTGAAGAAGAGGTGATGGGCTGAGGAAGAAAAAAAAATAAAAAAGCAGAGAAGCTGGTCTGCAGCCCTGTCAAAGCAGAGGAAAAGAAGAAAAGACAAAAAGGAAAAGGTAAGAAAGAGAAAATAAATGTGTCAAATACAACATGTCTTGTTTTGTTTTCACGGAGAAATTTTTTTACAAAAATATGAGTTCATGATGGCAAATATTGGAAAAAACTAATTCTGATATTACTCTAATCACTTACTTTATTGAACAAAACGATACTGCGCCCACTACTTCTGCAGCGATAATTTTTTGGATTGTAAGAATTTGATTGAGAAATATTAGTGCTTGCAACCAGAGGCTCGATGTGGGAATGTGTGATTTATCATCAATTCAATCTATGCCATATAAATATATGTAAACTTTATTCGATGAGTGCAGATGTGAATATCTAAAAATGAGAATAGGAAGGATATGAATATTTTTTGTAGATATTTGTATTTAAGACATATCAAATATGATCATTTTGTATTCCAAAGAAATTAATCAAATTAATAATTAAGCTAAAAATATTTATATTATATACATATGTTTATATGTTTGATAAAAAAATTTATATAAACCTAAATAAAAGATTTATATCCATGCCTTGCCATCAGAACTTTTGTGATGCGGAAGTTTGTGATTTTTTATTCTTTTCTTTGCTCTCCTTCTAGTTGATGCTTTACTTAATTGTGAATCGTTTTGCCTTCAGTAATCTATCATCGCCTTTTTAATTCTCAAACTGGCATTATATATCATAATCGCTTTAATAATTAATAAAAGCAAAGGGTTGCTCAGTCATTGGAAAAGGTTTTGTTTGTAGGTTCATATCCAAATCGAGAGATTGGCAATTTTAACATAAATTCTAATCTGTACATAAAATTGATCATTATTACTTAACAGTAAAAATTTAATTTGTAAGATGTTTAGATACAAAATAAAGATACTTTTGATATTTTTCAAAAAAAAAAATCAACTATTACATGTTTCTCTTTAAAAGATACAAAAAATTGCTTTTAAAATATATCCAAACATTTATGGTTGAAGGTTTAGAGTATATTCAAAGTGAGAAATATAAACCGACCGAGACGAAACGAATTAACGATATACGTGTTGGAGTGTGCTTAATTCTGCTGAATAATTAAAATATTTAATTGAAGAGGCTTAATTGGCTTCCAAATTGTTTCTTAATTGGCTTCGTTTTCCCCTTGGAGGCCATCTGCTGAATAATTCTGCCGGACTACTCAACTGAACCATTAATGCTAAACATTAGATGGGGCCTAGAACATTTTTACATATTTAAGCTCACATCTTGAACTTCTCACTGCTTCATGAACACATTCACATGCTTCACATTGCTTTAAAAACTAACGTCTACGCGAACGACGTGATGAATTAAATCAAGGAGAAAACTTAGGTGAAGTTCCTTAGGTGTAGTGGCTGCTGTTCTCCAATCAGAAAAGGTCATGTGTATTATTGTGCACAAATCAGCAGCCACCTCAGCAACTCATCTAAGGCAGTCACATCGGCAAAACGACAGCGTTTTGGCTTTTTGCAGAGCCAAAACAACACGCTGCGTTTCGGCTCTGCAAGCTCTGCATTTCGAGACTCCGATCGCGAACCCTAGGGAGCCCTCCATCTCGAAGCCGGCTCTTCTCCCTACATTTTGTCCTAGAAAGAAAGACGCTGCATTGCTCTGGTAATCCTCTTGATCCTCTTCTTCTTCTCTGTGTTCTTCCATCTCTTACTTCTTCTGCTA
>JANHAO010026495.1:0-11072 GCA_026873985.1 Saraca asoca | reverse complement strand
TCCTTTTTTTCTTTTATTTTCCTTCTAATCAATCAATAAATTTTTTTTTCTCTCATTTTTTTTTTCTTCTCCTTTTCCTTCCTCTGTTTTTTTTTTTTTTTTTCTGGGCCTCAGGGAGAGGGAGGACGAGGGAAAGAAGAAAAAGAAGCTTAAAATACAAAACAAAAACCCAGTTCCTTAAACCCTAGCCTACGTGCTCCCACTGCGTGTCCGTGTCTCTCAAAGTTGCTAGCAAGAGGCAACGGCCATGGCATCCCTAACACTGAAGAGAAACTACCGCTGTGTTCCTGCTCTGCAGCAGTTCTATACTGGTGGGCCTTTTGTCGTCTCCTCCGATGGTTCCTTCATGGTCTGTGCATGCGCTGAATCAATTAAGGTTGTGGAATCGGCCAATGCATCGATAAGATCCACCATTGAGACTGATTCTGAGTCGGTCACCGCCTTAGTTCTCAGTCCAAATGATCAGTTGCTATTCTCTTCAAGCCATAGCCGTCAAATCAGAGTTTGGGATTTATCCACGCTCAAATGCGTGCGTTCATGGAAGGTAGTTTATTGCGAGTGTATTTGAGCTGGATTGTATCTTTCTTTTAGAAAAAAAAAATAGAAGGAAAGTGATATTAGGCGTTTTCAGAGTCAATTCAATGTTTGATTGCTGAGAATATGGAGGAAGGGCTCAATAAGTGAATGCTGGACTAATTTATACTTAACTGATTTCTGTTATTGGCGTTGGGCAGGGTCATGATGGTCCGGTTATGTCTATGGCATGCCACCCATCTGGGGGTCTGCTTGCTACTGGAGGAGCTGATAGGAAGGTCCTTGTTTGGGATGTTGATGGCGGCTACTGCACTCATTACTTTACAGGTCACAGAGGAATTATTTCTAGTATCATGTTCCATCCTAATCCAGAGCAACAACTTGTAAGTGCAATGCTCAGAGTCTTTGTTTTAGGGCATTGGTCTTTACAGTGTGGCTACATATTTTAGTTATAGGTGTAAAGTGAACTTACTATCTAAACCAGTTAATAGGTTTGTATTTGTATATAACCTGTAATATATTGCCTCTTTTGGAGAATATGGCATGTTGGTATCCCATCACAATAGAGAATTCAATCATAAAAATCAACCATTATTTTGTAAAATTACAGGTTAAAATGCTGGATCGATTAAGAGAGAGGCAATTTTGACCCTTGCATCTCATTTTACAGATGCTACCTGTTAGATTATGTAAATATGTATTGTATCATACTTAGGTTATCATATGTAAAGAGTCTAGCCTAGTTAGCTTGAGGCCCAATTAGGATAGGGCTGTCTAGTACATATATATGTGTGTGTATGTACTCCTGTTCATAATTAATCCATCAGAAAATTTTTCCCCATGCTCTTATCTCTCTCTCTCTACATGATATCAAGAGCTGGTTCATTTTTTTCTTTTTCCTAAGAAACCCTAAGATTTTCCAAAACTAGAAACCTTAAAATTTCCCAAAAAACCAGATCCCATCTCTGTCGGCACTGCTTTATTACCCTCCTAGTGTCTAGTCAGACTTCTGAATGGACCACTGTGATCGGCCTTCCTTCACCAGCCTACCCCCTGAGTGTTGTCATCGAACGAAACCTCATGAGCCCCCACGGGCCCCTATGCGCCACCAATCTGCAGCAGATCTGTAGTTCAGATTTGATCATCTTCGACGAGTGTCTGTTCTCACTGTTGGCGCCATTGCATCCAGCTCTCGCCAGCGACTCTAGCCCCGTGATTTGCCGTTGCTCCAGCCATGCTCCGCTGTGATCTAGTGACCCGCTTCAGTTTGATGCTCCGATTCTATTCCTGCCATCCGTGTGACCTCTTTTAAACCCTTTGTGTGTAGAGTTGTGATCTTGTAGGGCTTCCTTCAATCCAATCTTGGCTTTCTTCAGAACTTTTATTCTTTCTCTAGCCATTGCTACAAAAAAATTATTGGGATCATCTAATTATCTTTCTTTGTCAAAGGTTGTTGAAAAATGTTGCTTGGGTCAAAGCTTGAAAGATCATCTGACCACCAAATTTGAAGATGTGAAAACTGTTAGGGAAGCTTGGAAAAAGCTGATGCTTTATTGTGTACCCTTTTGTGGCAGTCCATAGATCCTTCTCTTCATAATATTTATACTAATTTTGACATTTTTTATGATCTATGGGCATAGGCCAAGAATCCCTACACCAATGACATTCAATGTTTGTATTATGTAGTCATCAAACTGATGAATTTACGAAAATAAGATATGTCAATCATCGATTTTGTTGGTCAGATGTTATCTATTAAGGCTAAATTTAACCCTTTGTTACGTGCTGGTAAAACGGTTGCTGAGGATCTAGCACATTGAAATAAAATTTTCATGATATGTATTCTTGTTGCTATGGGTACTGACCTTGCTTTTGTTCGGGATCAAATCCTTGCTAGTCCAACTGGTCCTACATTGCAAGAAGTCTTTTCTTGTCCTCGCTGGGATACATCTGTTTGTACACTGTCTGGGTCAACTAATATTGACAATTCTATACTAGTGTCCCAAGCTCAGTGAAGTCCTTTGGAGGAATAGGGAGGTGCTCCTGGAGGCAATTAAGCAACTTATCCTAAATGTGCCTATTGTCACAAATGGGGTCATACCAAAGAAAAATGCTATAAGCTGTATGGTTGCCCTCCCTAGGCTAATGTTGCACAAATTGATGATGCTCATCTTGAACAACCTACTGGACGCTCACAATCGCAGGATTCGTTTCTTCTCACTGGGGTTGATTATGATGATTATCTTAGGTATCAAGCATCAAAGCAGTCATCCTCATTAGTTGCATCTATAGCCCACTCTGGTAATCATATTGCTTGTCTTACTTAGTCTTCTTCTTCTCTTGGACCTTGGGTCCTTGATTCTGGTGCTTTTGATCATATCTTTGGCAATTCCTTTTTACTTTCTCATTTTACTCTGTCAACATCTTTACCTTCTATCACTTTGGCTAATGGCTTTAAGCAAGTTGCTACAGTTGTAGGTAGTGCAACACTATTACCCTCTGTATCTTTGGACTCTGTTTTGTATCTGCCTAATTGTCTTTTTAATCTCATTTTTGTTAGTAAACTTACTTGTACTTTGAATTGTTCTATCACTTTTGACCATAACTTTGTTCTTCTCCAAGACTGTAGTATGAGACAGTTGATTGGCTCAGGATGTGAGTCATAGGGACTTTACCATCTTTCCTCTTCCTTTGTTGCCCGCACTGCTACTGAATCTTTAGCTTTTCTTCATAATCGTTTGGGCTTTCCTAGTTTATCCGAGTTTCAGAAGATGGTTCTAGGTCTTTCCAATTTATCAAGTTTCAATTGTGAGTCATGTCAATTAGGTAAACAGTTAAGAACTTGGTTTCCTAAGTGTGTCAATAATCAGGCTGCATCCCTGTTTGCTTTAATTCATTCTAATGTTTGGGGTCCTAGTTGAGTCTTGTCAGTATCTGGTTTTTAGTATTTTGTAACTTTTATTGATGATCATTCCCATTGCATTTGGTTATATTTAATGAAAAATGATTTAAAATTACTTTCCATTTTTGAATCTTTGTGTTGAATTTAAAACACAACTCAATACCATTGTTCAAATTCTTCGAAGTGACAATGCTCCTGAGTATTTTTCCACAGAATTTAATCAATTTATGTCTTCTAATGGAATTTTACATCAATCATCTTGTGCATATACACCTCAACAAAATGGGGTCGCTAAACATAAAAATCGACATTTAATTGAAGCTGCTTGAATCCCGTTGTTGCATCATAATGTTCCTTTTCGTTCTTGGGTGATGTTATAATTGCTGCATGTTATCTCATTAACAGAATGCTCTCTTTTGTTCTTCGGCATAAAATTCCTTATTCCATATTGTTTCCTAATAAGTCAATGTATGACCGTTCTTGGCTACTGTTGCATTCAAAAAGGTTACAAATGTTACTCTCCAGACACTTAAATGATACGATATGTTAGCTGATGTCACCTTTGAGTTATCTCCATTCTATTCTTCATTTACCAAACCATAACGAAACTTGTTGAGAGAAGTCCTCCCTATTCCATATATTCCTTCTCCTCTTCATCCTCATCCTATTGTTCCGGACTCTACTTCATCCTTTGTGCCACTGTAGGTATATCATTGGCAATCTCATACTCACATTGAAACCAACGTCCTTCCAGCTTCTTCTGATTCTCCAGAGATGCTTGCTAACTCACTTCCTACTCCAGCATCTCCCCTTGTTGTGGACCTACCTCCTAAGGACCAATTTCCCATTGCCATTAGAAAAGGCACTCATTCTATTTGTAATCCTAATGCTATTTATAATTTTCTCAATTATCATCGTTTGTTTTCACCCTATTATGCTTTTATCTCTTATTTGCATGCTGCTTCTGTTCCTAGAACTACTAGAGGGGCACTTTCAGATACAGGGTGGCATCAAGCTATGGTAGAAGAAATGACTGCTCTGCATACTAATGATATTTGGGATTTGGTTCCTCTATCTCTAGGTAAATCACTTGTTGATTGTTGTTGGATTTACATTATGAAAGTAGGTCTTGATAGTCAAGTTGATCGGCTTAAGGTACGGTTGGTTTCTAAGGGTTATATAAGTTTATGGACAAGATTATTGTGATGCTTTTTCCCTATTGCAAAGATGTCCTCTGTTCGTTTGTTTATTTCTATGGCTGCCATGCATTCTTGGCCTTTGTACCAGTTGGACATTAAAAATGCATTTTTTCATGGTGAACTCCAAGAGGAAATTTATATGGAACAACCACCTAGTATTATTGTTCAGGGGGAGTTTCGTTCTAGTCTAGTTTGTAAACTTTGTCGCTTTCTCTATGGTTTAAAGTAGTCCCTTCGTGCTTGGTTTGGACATTTCAGTACTGTTATTCAAGAATTTGACATGGCTAGATGTGAATTTGATCACATTATTTTCTACAGGCATAATTCACAAGGACAATGTCTTTATTTGGTTGTTTATATTAATGACATTGTTATAACTGAGAATGATCAAAATGGCATTGATCAATTGAAGAAATATTTATTCAAACACTTGCAGGCCAAAGATTTGGGTTGCTCAAATATTTTCTTGGTATCGAGGTTGCATAGTCCAATTTTGGTATTGTTGTCTCTCAGCAAAAGTATGATTTAGATATCCTTGAAGAATTTGGTATGTTGGATTGCAGACTAATAGACTCTTCTATCGATCCTAATACCAAACTTTTTCTAGGACAGGGGGAGCTTCTTTTTGATCTTGAAAGGTATCGGAGACTAGTGGATAAGTTGAATTATCTTACCATTACTTGGCCAGACATTTCCTTCATTGTCTCTGTTGTTAGTATTTTCTTCAATCTCCATGTGATAGTCATTGGGATGCAGTCACTCTAATTCTAAGGTATATTAAGGGGTCACTTGGTCAAGGATTGTTATATGAGAATAAAGGTCACACACAAGTGGTTGGTTATTTAGATGTTGACTGGGCTGGGTCCCCTTCTAATAGGCGGTCTACTTCAGGATATTGTGTTCTTATTGGAGGTAATATTGTCTCTGGAAAAGTAAGAAGTAGGAGGTTGTGGCCAAGTCAAGTGTTGAGGCAGAATATCATGATATGGCTTTGGTAACATGTGAGCTTATGCGGATTAAGCAACTAATTCAAGAGCTGAAGTTTATAGAAATTTCTTAAATAAGGTTATTATGTGATAATCAAGCTACTCTTCATATTGCCTCCAACCCAGTTTTTCATGAGAGGACTAAACACATAGAAATTGATTGTCATTTAATTCGAGAGAAGGTGCTATCCAGTTGTATTGTTACTAGCCATGTCAACTCTAATGACCGGCTAGCTGATATTCTTACTAAATCTCTTGGAGATCCTTATATTGAATTTATTTGTAACAAGCTTGGTGCATATAATCTATATGTTCTAGCTTGAGGGGGAGTGTTAGATTATGTAAATATGTATTGTATCATACTTAGGTTATCTTATGTAAAGAGTCTAGCCTAGTTAGTTCAATGCCCAGTGAGGGTAGGGCCCATCTAGTGTGTGTGTGTGTGTGTGTGTGTGTATGTGTATGTATGTATGTACTCCTATTCATAATTAATCAATCAGAAATTTTTTTCCTATGCTCTTATCTCTCTCTCTACACTACCCAAGTATGACTAATGATTATGAAAAAGTGGTTTTGTTATGTGGGTATGATCTTACTTTTCAATTACAACTCATGATTGCTGCGGTCCAAGGAGGTGGAAAATATTGTAATGGTGGAGGGGGAATATTAATATCACTCAAGGAATGCAGACTGCTAGGACTAAGCACCTTTCATGTATTTGATAAGTTTAAATGAAAATAATGCATTTGCTTTTTTACTTTTCCCTTCTTAATCATCCTTAGGTGTTGTTTTTATCATCTTTAATTGAAAATGATGAAATTGGTTTGCGCAGCTTTTTTCTGGAAGTGATGATGGTGGTGATCATGCTACTGTGCGGGTCTGGGATCTTTCCAAGACCAAGAGCAAGAAATGCATTGCAACACTAGATAATCATCGGTCAGCAGTGACTTCTTTGGCAATATCTGAAGATGGATGGACATTGCTTAGTGCTGGAAGAGATAAGGTAGGATCTACATGGGTTCCATATTATTTGCTATCTTTATCGCTCAATTGATAGTATTTTAGTTGCTTGTTTACCATTGTTTTCCAAATGTCAACTTGCAACTTGTTCTCAGCCATTTTGATGTGTAAAATCATTTCAGGTTGTAACACTGTGGGACCTTCATGAATATAGCAACAAGAAGACTGTTGTCACAAATGAGGCAGTTGAAGCTGTGTGTGTAATTGGTTCTGAGAGTCTTTTTGCATCATCACTCAATTCATACAATACACAGGGTGCCAAGAAAAGAGGTGGTTCACAAGTAATCTATTTCATTACAGTCGGTGAGCGTGGCATTGTACGCATATGGAATTCCGAAAGGTATGTACGAGATTTTCTCACCACTCTTATGTATATCTTGTTCAATAATGTTGTACCTGAGTTAGACATACTTTGTAAGGGGACTTTGAATTTCTGAACTGCATACTTGAGATGGAATGACAATGTATGCAATGTTTTATTTGTTTATTTATATTGGCAGTGCAGTTTGCCTGTTTGAGCAAAAGGCCTCTGATGTTACAGCCAGCTTAGATGAGGACAGTTCCCAGAGGGGTTTCACTGCTGCTGTTATGCTTCCCTCAGATCAAGGATTGCTTTGTGTGACTGTAGATCAGCAGTTTCTTTTCTACACTCTGGAACACAATGAAGAGATGTTGAAATTAATGTTAACCAAAAGACTTGTAGGGTATAATGAAGAGATTGTGGATATGAAGTTTCTGGGGGATGATGAAACATTCCTTGCTCTTGCTACAAATCTTGAACAGGTATGCAGATATGTAATTTTATCTAAAGGTGGGTAAACTTGGAACGTGACATTCAAGTGGACTTAGATTTTTTTATCAATTTGATTTCAGTAAGACATATAACACAGAAAAGAGGTCAATATATCCTTAACTATAGGATATTGTGTACATTTTTCTTCTGACATTTAGTTTATTTGGTTGCTGTTTATTTATTTGGTTAGTTTATTTGGTTGGTCAATATTTCCCTAACTCTAGAAAGTAGAAGTAATTGTGCAATAAATATACATAGGGAAGCTTGTTGTTGTATTTGTGTTCATTATCAATGTCTTAAATTTTGAGGTTGGAGAACTTTGTTATCAATTCAACCTGGGATTATAAGATGTCAAATAATTTGAGTCTTGCATGAGGGTCCGCCTTGTTGGAAGTTTTGTTTCGTTATTAATTGCCTCAATTTACCAAATAAGATCAATTTTCAAATCTGCACTGTCTCTTATATGCAATCCAATTTTGAGCTGTGCAGGTACGGGTTTATGACCTTGCATCAATGTCATGTGCCTATGTCTTAGCTGGTCATACTGAAATCGTTCTGTGTCTTGACACCTGTGTATCAAGTTCCGGAAGGACATTGATTGTAACTGGAAGTAAAGACAACAGTGTAAGTTTAATTTCCTCTTTGCTCCTGAGATTGGTGTGGAGAGTTTGCATGCTTTTATGTGAGTTGTAGTGCTTGAGGATACTTTTGTTTGAGTATTGACTATTGATGCTCTATTGAGTGAATAATATGCTTGCTGTTTACGATCCATCCCATGTCCAAGTGTCATGTGTTTTACACATAGTAATTTCTTTTTGTGTCCGCTCCTTGTATAGGTTAGGTTGTGGGATTCGGAAAGCAGAAGTTGCATTGGAGTTGGCAAAGGTCATATGGGAGCTGTTGGAGCCATTGCTTTTTCAAAAAAAAAGCGGGACTTTTTTGTTAGTGGCAGTAGGTGAGTGTTGTTCACTTTCAAAATGAATAATGCATTTGCTCTTTTACTGGATATGTGCCTGAATTGTGGACTCCAGCGTGTTTTCTCAAGTTGAATCTTTCAATCACAAATGTAATTAATATGAAATGAAAAAAAAAAAGCATCAATTGGATTACAAGAATTTATCGTGCCACAGGGTTAATTATCTCCAGTGGCTAGTGCAGGAAATTGTGAGGAAAGGATTTTTGTATGATGAACATCTATGGGGTGGGTAATTATCACTATAAACAAACTATATATTTCCTTTGAGATCTGATGGAATTACAACTTTGTCGCAATAACGTATTTTGTGCCATAAATGAAAAAGAGAAGAAATTCTAACTTCAGCCCATTTCAAAGGCAAAGTTTCCAAGAATCTTTTTGCTGAGGTTAATTGTTGTATGCTTCTAAAGAAACTTAAATAGAAAATCCTATTCTGCTGCAACTGCAATGGTGAAAATCTATTATCATGGAGAAATATTTTTGCTCTATATTTTGGAAACATTGTGGATAGGGATTCTGGCCATTGCTTAAGTGGTAAAGGGTTGGTCTTAATGAATGTTGTTCCTAGTTTAGAACTTTAGATATCAAAATCGGAAGGCATGATGTCAATTATGTGACTTAAGAAAGTAATTTGGACCATATCTCTTTTTGCTGAAGATGATTTGCATTACTTGGGCCCACTTATTGATTACCATATATATGGTGTGTTCTCTTTCCTAAAACCTAATAATGTAAATGCAAGTGACTTAAGTTTGATACAGTTAACTGCTCTTGTTTCAGTCTCAGAATCAGTTCATGAATAGATCATGTTAATATATAACCTTCTGTCCACTTTGCTGTGGTTGTTTCTACTTTCTAAGCAAGATTTTATGCTATTGGTGATTCTTCTTATAAAACAACTTGTCTAACTTGCCTTCCCTTTCTGGTCTGTGAACTGAATGTTGTAATGTGTTGCGGGAGGTGTTTGTTGAATCGTTATGTTTACCAGTAAGTTTTTGTGTGATTTACTATTTGTCTTACCAGTCCTGTTTTAATGTTTCTCAGTGATCATACTCTTAAGGTATGGAGTGTGGAGGGTCTCTCAGACAATTTGACATTACCTATTAATTTAAAAGCAAAAGCTGTTGTGGCAGCTCATGACAAAGATATCAACTCTGTAGCTGTGGCACCAGATGATAGTTTAGTGTGTAGTGGATCTCAGGTTGGTATTGCAACCAAGTCACAGTGTTCTCCTTGTCTACTACTTTTTGTTGTGGTTTCTCACTTGGTTTATTTTCCTGAAGAAAAATATAAAGTTATAGCCTCAGTTTACCATAAATTTTCTGACTCTGTATCCCATCAGGATCGTACAGCTTGTGTTTGGAGACTTCCAGATCTAGTATTAGTAGTTGTACTCAACGGGCATAAAAGGGGAATCTGGTCTGTGGAGTTTTCTCCAGTTGATCAGTGTGTCTTGACAGCATCTGGTGATAAGACAATAAAGATATGGCATATATCTGATGGCTCTTGCTTGAAGACATTTGAAGGTCACACTTCTAGTGTGTTAAGAGCATCATTTCTCACTCGTGGAACACAATTTGTATCTTGTGGTATGAGTCTCTTAATAGATGATTTGGCTGTGTCTATCAGTTGAATGATGGCATTAATGGTCAACGTCATCAATGTTTCAGGTGCTGATGGCTTAGTAAAGCTGTGGACAATTAAAACCAATGAATGCATTGCCACTTATGATCATCATGAAGACAAGGTATGTTTACCCTTTTTGCTTCATTTTCCAGTTGAGTGTATTTTGAAATTTTGTCTTCCATGTTTTGATCACTTTATAATTCTTTAGTTGAGTTCTCAAATTTCATTTTTCATGGTACACTGAGAAGCTCAAGCGGTGGTCTATTTAGTTCTCAGCCCCTATCAAAAGAAATGGGTCCAATCCCAAATTTATTTGCATCCCCAAAATTCCCTCCTTTTTTGAGGAGAAAATTACACATACACATGAAAAAAAAATTGTTTCTCCTCATCTTTCGCTGACAAATTTATCCTGTAGGTTTGGGCCTTAGCTGTTGGTAGGAAGACAGAAATGATTGCAACTGGTGGTGGTGATGCTGTTGTCAATCTGTGGTTTGATTCCACGGCATTTGACAAAGAGGAAGCTTTCCATAAGAAGGTAAGTCATCCGCTCTATATTTTGGAGATTATATCATGGTAAAAGTTTCATGAATACTTATGGATACTGATTTTGATTAGTTTCTTAAAAAATTGGCACCTTCATATGATGCCAAGTTTTTTCTATTACGGCTTCAATAAGTTGAAGACAGGCAGCCAAATTAGTCAACAGTCTACAAGCTTGACTGTATGAAGGGCTTCCGTAAGTTTAAGACATACATGTTGGGGGAAGAGAACACTGGGGTGGTGCTTGGTTGAGTGGAATAGAAAAGGAATGGGAGATGGAATTAAAGATGATGTGATTTGATTGGGTGGAATGGATGGAATTTTACATTCCATGGAATGCTATATTCTATCAAATGATGGAATATCTATTCCATATAAAATTGGGTGGAATTTTTTAATTTAAAATTGAAAATTTATATAATATATAATTTAATATATTAAATATATAAAATATATTAATATATTAAATTAATATTAATATATAAAATTTAATAAT
>JANHAO010026494.1:0-11079 GCA_026873985.1 Saraca asoca | reverse complement strand
TGTTGTTTGTTTGCATAGGTTTAAGTCCTAATTGTGGGAAGAAAAAGGAGGAAAAAGACAAAGAAAAAAAATGCTAGAAGTTGAAAAGAAAGGTAGCTATTTCAGCAAAGAAAAATTTACCAGCTGTAATTACTTTTTGACTGGGGACCAGCATTATTTAAAGGATGAAAAATTTAAATAAAAAAGGAGCAGTAGCCAGCACGTGAATTCATTCATTCTCTGCCATTTTTGGGTGCTGAAAACCTAGAGAAGAAAGGAGAGGACGTGAGGGACAGCAACCAACTTGAAGAAACCAAACCAAAGAGAGGAAGGAGTAGAATTCAAATTTGATAATCTTTCTCTCTTTTTCTGTCTTTTCTCTAGTTATTTCTTAATTTGCTGAACAATGGAAACCTTGTATGTAAGAGTAACTGCAGAAATGAACATGAGCTAAATTTGTTCTAGTTGAAATTGTTGATGAACTTTACTATTGCAATGAATTCCTAGACTGTTATTTGTTTGCTAAGTAAATCTTTCTCTTTTCATTCAAGTGTGCTAAATTCTATTCTCATTGTTAACTGGCCATTAATGATAGGATATAGAGATAACTTTAGGTTTAGAAAGATTTAGGTTATTGGACATAGCTTGAATGATGCAATTCTATATCTTGTTGATTTGTAGATGATATAGGAATATATTGTTTACCTTGTAAAATCAAAGGGAACTGGTGTTATAATCTGTGTTCTAAAACTTGGATTAGCATAGGAATATGTATAATCTAATTTAAGAACCTTAATGCATGTTGGGATTGGGAAATTCACATGCATTGTGATGGAGTTCTGGTTTACTGGGAAATTTACTGCAACATTACTATAGCAGCTGGGCAGGAATTGCATGTTAAAGGGATTCATCAATCTCAACTACCTAATTCACACATTAATCCACTTTTCTAGGAAATTCAATACCTCTTTTCTTGTAGTATTCAGTAGCGTAGTTTAGTAGTATTACTTTGTTCTTTAAATCATTTTAATTAGCTCAAGAAATTATTGTTGCTTCATTGGATTTTTACATTTAAGTTGCAAGAAACTCAATCCCTGTAGAGACGATGCTCACTCACTCTATATTACTCACTTGACTACATGCACTTGTGTAATATTGAGTGATAAAACTCATGATAATCAATCACCAATAGTGATCAACACAAACAAGTTTAATTTAAAGCCTCCACCAAGTTTTGATGACCAATAGAATAGGAAAGTATTCTAGTCAGCTTAAATTCCAAGCAATCATAATTCACTAGGGCAAGGTGAGTACTTGATGCAAAGAGGACATGAGTGAGATAACAAAAAGAGAGTTGGCATACAACACATATGTTAGGGCTAAACCAATTATATTCTTTTCAATTTGGCTTCTCTCTTCCTTAAATAGGAAAGTTTGGAACACAAGCAAGAGTGAGGTAGCATGATGAGCATAGCACAAGCCAGGGCTACCCCTTACTTATGTCATCCACTCAAGATGGTTGGGTAACCACTTAGGCCTAAAGAGTCCACACTCATTACCCAAAAGCTCCCTCCTTTATGTCCAACAAGCCCAAACATTTTTGTATGAGTCCATACTTATAAGCTTATGTTTTGTGATCATCCTCTAATTATTTTAATTAACTTAAAACAATTTCTAAGTGAGAAACTATTCCTTTATTCTAGATCTACTCCAATGTTAGTATAAATGTTCTCTAACATTCAAATATGAACTATAGAAATTTGCCACCATTTAATAATTATAATCTCCATTAAAATTATTCAACCTTTGAATAATTAACACTTTCAATCACATTAGAACACTTAATTAATCATTTCAAATTTCAAAGATGTTCACCCAATTCAACCTTTGAATTCTTAACATTTTTCATTATAACCTTTCCTTTGACTTTGGATCAAAAAAATTCTATTATGTGTGATGCATTAGGTTTTCATGCATGTTGGCAATAAATTTGTTTACAAACTTATATAAGTTTAATTGAATCAAAACTCCTTTTAATTCAAACACAATTTCCCTACATTGTTTAAACAAATTCATAGATCAAGTTGGCTTCCAGCAAAGTATCATGACCACCCATATACCAAGAATAGATTTATTGAAATCAAAAGAAAAAAAATGACATTTATGCCACCCTAGAGAAAGAAGAAGGAGAGTGATAAGTGATGAATATGATGCCATAGGGAGCAAGCTTTTTGATAAGTCTCAAGTTCTAGCAAGAATCCTAGGAGAGCACTCTCTCATGAAGAAACACTTCAATTTCATTAATTGTTCAAATCTGAATGGTGAAGAAAACATGCTTTCTGTTATATACAAAAAGTGGTTTCGAGAAGTCACAACAAACCCAAGGCTAGCTTGTCCTTCACCTCGTCAGGAAAACTTAGAGAACTTCACTTCGCCCATCAGAGAGCGGCACAACAAAGTTCTTCCAGCACCACCCCTCGAAGCAAGTCCTCACCTCACGTGGAAGCAACCCCGCGACCCTACAAGAAGATCGCAAGACTAGTTCGCCAAATGACTAACTTCCCGCATGAGTTAGATACCTCTCTACAGCAGCTCTTAGCTCACTACAGTGGATCTCATGACGCCCCCGAGCCAGGAACTCCTGATTGGAGTGTCCCCCGGCTCGCTTGGAATAGCAACGCCAACCAACAGATACAGACAGATCTAGTCTACAACTGACCTAGAAGACCTACCCTGTAGCCTACATTCTGCAATGGCTAATTTCTAGTCTTTTACTATCTCTTCTTATTTATAGCTTGATGTAACACAACTATAGCTTGTAATTAATGCATGTAACACCTCATTCCTCTATAAATAGGATCGCCTTATTAGAAGAGGAGGAGGGAGAGGTCAAGCCTTTTGTAAGTAGAAATTCTGCCAAAATAATTTGTCAATAATATCTCTGTCGTGGACGTAGGGTTCGGTGCCACCTGGACTTAGCCGAACCACATTAAACTCGTCACCTCTCCATCCCTTCTCCCTCTCGATCTGCCTCCTTCTGCACTTCAAGAGTAGTATTGGTTCTCTAAACTCCTCCCCGTTGGCTGAGGTTTGGGTCTCCTATATGAACCAAATTTCATCGTTAATATTTTGGCACACCTGGTGGGACCATCTGCTCTCTGAAGTCTCCTTTGTAGCACAACAATAGCCAGAGGAAGAATGACTCAGAGTTCTACCGTTCTAGTTTCCTAGTAACACACTGCTGCACTTGAAACTCAAGAGGCTCGGACGCCCGATCAGTCCCGATTTGCACTCAAAAATACGGTCAGAGAATTGGCTGAAACTGTTAAGGTGCTTGCTCAGGCACAAGCACAAAACACTTAAAGACAAGAAGAAGTCATGGTACAACTCCATTAGCTTCATGAAGAAGCTCAGAAAGAGATTCGTGACGACCACAACGGTCAGCGGCTGGAGGGCTCGTAACGAGTGAAAAGCTCTGCACCCCAGCATGAAGGACAACATCCAACAATGGAAGTGGTTCTCCAAAGGCTAAAATAACTGGAAGAGCATCTGCAGCCTCAGGGCCATCAGCCTCGTAATAAGGAGACCTTGCCATTTTCTGCGGAGATCGAGAAGCAACCCATCCCGTAAAAACTCAAAGTACCTACTATCCCATTATATGATGGGAATAGCGACCTGAGCGACCATCTAGATACGTTCAACACTCAAATGGACCTCTAGACAATCGACCCCTGGTGAAATGCCACGTCTTTCCCGCCACATTAGGGGCAACACCTCAGGCATGGCTTAGGCACCTTCCGACTCGCAACATCAGTAGCTGGGAAGAGTTCCAAAGGAAATTTGTTAACCATTACCGAGTACTGAAGAAGCAACTCGTGCCTCTTTGCCACCTTGCAATGATTTGCCAACGTAGGGATGAGTCACTCAAAGACTATGTAACCCGATTCAGGCATAAGGCCAACTCCGTGGAGAATCCCTCGGTGGAAAGCATCTTAACGGCCATCTCAGCAAGACTTCACAAAGACGGAAAACTGTATAGAAGCCTCTACAAGTCCCCCGCTTGAGACCTCGTCGAATTCTATGATCGGGCAACCAAACAAATAAGGTGGGAAGAAACCTTCAGAATGGAGGAACCCAAGCATAAAGTGGGCCACAGCTATCCTGTCACAAGCAAAAAAAGGGGTAGCGAGAGTCACGACAAGCCCACTCCTCATCTCACAAAGAAAGCAAAACCTCAGCGACCTGAAGGCTACTTCAAGAGCTGCAGCATCCTGTTGGACACATAAGATCGAACCTTTACCGCAGAAAGGCATAATGAGGACTTCAAAAAGCCCAGGCCAATGAGGGCTCCCGCTAAGTCTAGAGACCAGGGTAGATTCAGTGCCTATCACAATGAGGCTGAGCACACCACCTCAGAGTGTCATACACTGAAAGACGCCATTGAAGGCCTTAAAAGAAGAGGTCGATTATAGGATTATATGGCAGGACCACCCGGGCAGCATGCTCAATAGGCTCAGTGAGTTTTCACCCAAGAGCCCGAGCCCTCCATTAAAACCATATATTGATCCTGTAACTGTAACAGTTGCTTGTAATCGATTGTACTAAGTATGGTATTTTGAATCAATG
Organism: Saraca asoca; assembly: GCA_026873985.1. NCBI lineage: Eukaryota > Viridiplantae > Streptophyta > Magnoliopsida > Fabales > Fabaceae > Saraca > Saraca asoca. Next base: position 6,474 of record JANHAO010026494.1, on the reverse strand, counting down.
CAAGCTGCCGATTAGTCGAGTATTACAAAAACAAAACTTTGACAAATGATTTTCACCTCGCCAGGTGAATGGTTTTCACCTCACCAGGCTAATGGTTTTCACCTCGCCTCAACAAAAATAAAACTTTTGCGAATGGTTTTCACCTTGCCTCACCAAAACAAAATCTTCACAAATAAAGTAAAGTCCTAGCCACCAGCCCACTACGGCACAAAGAAATTGAAACAAAATCATTTCCCACAACTCTCATGTGGACAAGTTTCTCATGTCTCAAACAGGATCTCTTGGCCTAGCTTGCATGCGACCCCCTCTCTCACTCACAATAAGTCGAACAGTCAGAAAAATAAAGCGTAGCTGATTGGCTGAAAAAGAGAGAAATTCTCATTAGTTATCAAAAGCTTACATACAGCAATGCTTGAAGCATTCATTACAGTATCTGAAAGAAGAAAAACTCATACAACAAAGAAAGACCTCAATCGGCAAGGCAACAGTTCATCAGGGGAAAACGACTGAAAGCCTGGCACTATGATTCCTGTAAAAAATAGCCAAAAAGCCAACTACCAATTGTCGGATTCGTGCCTACTAAAAGTGCAGTAACCCCAAAGTTCCCCCTGCTTATATTCCTCTGGCACGTCCTCCTGGGCCAGACACAGAGCAAATCAAAAAGTTATAGAAGCTGGCTGGCCAGGTAGTAGCACCACAAGCAACAGTCGGAGGAGGTGGCCAGAAGTCACTACAAGATCTCCTAGGAGCCTACCTTGGGGATCCCGTGATAAAGCCACATGCAATGGGCTATCCATGTCTCCCGCCACTCTGTAACAGGCCATCCATGTCTCACCAAGCTTCATCAGAAGCCAAGACACTTAAACACCAGGGACTCTTCAGTCTTTTCCATTAGGCTTCTTCTGGGATGAAAGAGGAAAGAATCCCCTAAGTTATAAATAGACCTGCTTGACCTTTTGAAGAATCCAGAAAGTATCTGCCCTGATCTTCATCCAACAGCTCGAAATGAGCAGCAATGCCATGCCAATGGCCAAAAATGGCAAACAAAAGAAAGTATGGCCTAAAGCAAAATGGAAAGACATCTAACATGATGCTTCAGTCAAGAGAGGACACTAACTGAAGATACGAATCAAGCCTTGGAAACTTGCAACTCCCGGTCTGCAAGGCAAATCGAGAGTTAGGGGGCTCATGCTATATACAGAAAGTGGTTTCGAGAAGTCACAGCAGACCTGAGGTTAGCTTGTCCTTCGTCTCGTCATGAGCACTTAGCAAACTTCACTTTGCCCATCAGAGAGCGGCATAACAAAGTTCTTCCAGCACCACCCCTTAAAGCAAGTCCTTGCCTCGCGTAGAAGCAACCCACCGACCCTACGAGAAAATCGTAAGACTAGGTTGCCAAATGACTAACTTCCCGCATGAGTTAGATACCTCTCTACAGCAGCTCTTAGCTTACTACAGCGAATCTCATGATGCCCCCAAGCCAGGAACTCTTACTTGGAGCATTTCGCACCTCGCTTGGAACAGTAGTGCCAACTAATGGATACAAATAGTTCTAGTCTATAGCTGACCTAGAAGACCTACCCTGAAGCCTACATTCTGCAGTGGCTAATTTGTAGTCTTTTATTGTCTCTTCTTATTTATAGCTTGATGTAACACAACTGTAGCTTGTAATTAATGCATGTAACACCTCCTTCCTCTATAAATAGAATTGCCTTGCTAGAAGAGGAGGAGGGAGAGGTCAAGCCTTTTGTAAGCAGAAATTCTACCAAAATAATTTTTCAATAATATCTCTGTCGTGGACGTAGGGTCTGGTGCCGCCTGGATTTAGCCGAACCACATTAAACTCGTCACCTCTCCATCCCTTCTCCCTCTCGGTCTGCCTTCTTCTACACTTCAGGAGTAGTATTGGTTCTCCGAACTCCTCTTGGTTGGCCGAGGTTTGGGTCTCCCATACGAACCAAATTTCATTATCAACACTTTCCCTAATAGCAAAACACACTAAAGATGGGCTAAGATAAAGTCCCAAATAAGCCCACCAAAATGCTAAACAAAAAGCCACAAAAACATAAGCCTAGGCTAATATAAGGAGTCCAAAAATAAGTCTTATCAATAGGGACCAATCAGCCCCTTCACATGACTCACAAAATATGCCTAAAAGACCACATGAAAATAATCCCAAAAATAATGCAATAAAAAGTCTAAATAGCCAATAAAAGGTATAATAAAATAGCCTACATTATGCCCAAATAGGCCACAAAATAATCAACCTAATTTTAACTCATCCAAATGGCCATAAGTGGTGCCTAAATTAGCATAAAGTAGCCCCAAAGTTAATGCCACCAACTAACCATGTTGCAGCCTTATGGATGATTAGGTGGCTCCATTGGATGGCATGACTTTTATGCAAATAACACTTGAATTCACAAAGCCATGCTCCCTATGTGAGCTCCAAAGTGTGTGACAAAGCCTTTAAATTACCTCCTTCATCTTCTTTACCTTGGCTCTAGTGATAGGTCCTTTTGGTAGACACAAAGCCTTTTGGTGATCCTGGGTTTAGTCTCCCATGTTCTTATCAAGCTGGTTCGACTAGCCACCATTCATGGTTAACTAGCTTATTAGCCAACTAGTTGGTTAGTCCCTAATGGAAATTCAAGGGACCACTCAAGGGATTAATAACCAAAAAAATATTTTCATCATTATTTCCTCTTACATTCTGCCACTTAGGATGTCAATCAAGTTTAATTTAGTATATTGCCCTTGTTTTGTGATTTAGTCATGATTTAGAGCTTAATTGATTTAATTGCTTAATGATTGATTTTTGACATTATTTTAGGTTTCAAGATATAACCTGAGTTCTAGATGTTGGATCAAGTTGATCTTTATATGGCTAGAAAGATAAGAAAAACCTCTATAACTTTCATGTTGAGGCAAGTGCCTAGTTCTACCATTTTAAGTCTCAAAATTGACCATTAAGTTGCCCTAGAGTTTTTATCCAAAATTAACCTTGTTATAATGTTTGGACTATTATTTTGTGTTATTGTATGGGCCACCTTTGAGACCTTTTTGGCTTTGTTCTTGGGCTATTTGACCCTCTAATTTTCCTTTATTTTTCTAGTTTAAGATAGGTTTATGTTGTATGTGTGCTATGAAACATCATGTTTGGCTAATTGGTTGACCTTGTCTTGGACTTGAATAGCTTTTTTGCTTCACTATTTGTTTAAGTGTTTAGTTGTTCTTATTAAGACTTTAATCCAGCCCATATTGAGCCTAATTGCTACGAGGGAAGGCATATTTCCTTCACCATTTCAGATTTGGTAAATTGACAATTGAAGAGTGTTCTTCTTTGAGAAAGGGCTCTCTTAGGGTTTTTACTAGAACTCGAAGACTTATTGAAGAGTTTCCTCTTTGCAGCATCAAGCTTCATCACTTATCACTCTCCTTCTTCTTGTTTCAAATGTGGCATGAATATCCTTCTTTTTCTTTTAATTTTTAGTGTTGAATTGCTGAATTGAAGATAGATCCATGGGCATCTCCAAGGGAGGTCACATCAGTTTAGTATCAAAGCTTTAGTTCTTCCAATTCAAGTGATATCTCTTCAATTTTCTTTCCAATTTCATGTTGTATGTCTTTGATTTTTTGTGTGCATTTTTTAGCTCAATTACTTGATCAATTGGTGTCCAAATAAGTTGTAAGTGTTGTTGAATTTTTCTACTGAAGCTGATTGATTTTTGCTGATATTTTGGTTCAGTTTTTCCCCATTTCTGCATCAATTTTGTGCAGAAAAATTTTGCAATATTGTTGCACACTAAGTGTTTGATGTTAATTTTGTTTGAGTAAAATTGTTTCTAGTTATTTTGCTTCACTTCTATTTCATTTCTTTGCTTGTCCTAGTGAAGTTTCTGCTAAAATTTCTATAGAATTTTCATCTTGTTCTTTGTTGCATTTCAAGTGTTTGTTGATTTGTTTATGTGTCCTTTTGCTTTGTTCTTGTGTGTCAATTAGTGTGGGGCTAAATTACACATCATTTGGTGTGATTTGAAACCATTTCTTTCCATACTTGCATCACTTAATGTTGCTATCCCTGTTTTACTCTATTTTGGCCAAAACTTTGAGGCTTCTTTCTCTGGAATATTTGCTACTGTCCTAGCTTAATTTTGATTGTTTTTTGCACCTTAGACATATTCATTTTGAGTGCATGTAATTGAAAATTGATTTGTGCCAATTGTGATTAAATTTAATTGTCTTTAGGCTGCTTAAAGTTGTGCCAAGTTCTTGAAAAACAAAAATTCTAGATAGCAAAGAGAATTGTGGAGAAAAACAAAAGAGAGGTGAAGAAAAAATAGTGGAAAAGCAAAATCAAAGAAAATAAAAGTGTGAAAAAGAAAAGAAACAAAGAAGAAAATTACAAAAGAATCAAAGAAAAAAGTAAAAGAAAAATCACAAAAAAGAAGAACATGTGTTATCCAACACAATAAAAAAATTCTGTAACTTTTTGAGCTTAGTCCTAGTCAATTTAGTGAGTTGTTTTGAGTCAATTTCTTTTGTAATAACTTGAATATGTTATTGTTGGATTGCATGATCAAAATACTAGCTTAGAACTCAAAGTGTGGTGCAATTGCTTGATATTTTCCCTTATTTTTCCTTGGAATACACTGAAAATTTTCTTTCAGACCCTGAAAAATTATTGTGCTGGCCGAAACTTTCACTCTTATGTTGTCTAATTCCTTTTGTGTTTCTCATTCATTCTTTGCTTCATTGTTCTTGTTGGTTTATGCTACATTTTAGTGATTTGAGTATTAGGTGATTTTGATTGCTATATTGTGTAAACTCCAAGATTTTGTCACTTAGTTCTCAAAAGACATAAAGGAGAGGACTAAAGTGATAAAAGGCAAGTGTGTGTGAGTGTAATTAAGGGTAAAAGCCTAATTATGTGAACAAAACATGAGTGAAGTGATCAAAAACACTTGTGAGGGTGTAATTTTGGTGATGTCTATATTTTTCATAATATTTATTTTGTAGAATTTATTTCTTACTCAAATATGGAAGGTAGAGGATCTCAACTCAATGAAGCCATATTTACTCTTAGAGCCATGCAACAATAATTTAAAAGAGTAATTATGAAGATTGATGGGCTTGGTGAAAGAGTCACAAATGTGGAGCAAAGTAGGCATTCCTGTAAGGAAAGAACCAGAAGAACTCATGATCAACATGAAAGCAATGAAGGGGATTGGAGGGTTGAAAGAGAAAAGGAGGAATTGTCCACATCTCCTTATGAGACCAAATGGAGTGTAAGACGAAAGGATAGAGACACTTTGGGTATAAGACATGAGAGACCTAGAAGAGAAAGGATGGATTCAAAAATTCACAATATAAAGATGACAATCCCATCTTTTCAAGGAAAAAGTAATTTGGAAGCCTACCATAAATGGGAGAAGAAAGTTGAGTTTGTCTTTGAGTGTCACAACTATTCAGAAAAAAAGAAAGTAAATTTGGTTGCTATGGAATCCATTGATTATGCTATCATTTGGTGGGATCAACTTGTCCAAAGTAGAAAAAGGAACTTAGAAAGACCCATGGCAACTTGGGAAAAGTTGAAGACCATCATGAGAAAGAGATATGTTCCTTCACACTATCATAAAGAGTTGTATCAAAAGCTTCAAGACCTTACTCAAGGTTCCAAAAGTGTTAAAGACTACCACAAAAAGATGGAGGTGGCAATGATAAGAGCAAATGTGGTGGAGGATAGGGAGGCCATAATGGCATGGTTTCTTCATAGGTTAAATTGTGACATTGCCAATATAGTTTAGTGACATCACTATTTGAAACTTGAACATATGGTACACATGGCAATGAAGGCGGAGAGATAACTTAAGAGAAAGACCTCTTCCAAGGTTGCACATCAATCAAGTTCATCTTGGAAGACTAATTGGGATAAAGGCATGATTCAAGAGACTTCAAGACTACTAAAAGGACTATGGCGAAGACTTCATCAAAGCTAAAGGGTGAAGATGGTAAAGGTAAAGGCAAAATGGAGGTGCTACAAAGGCAAAGAAACCACAAATGCTTCAAATGTTTAGGGCATGATCATTGTTGACGTCAAATTATGGTAATGCTCCAAACTTCTGCCAACGGGGGGATTCTTCAGGATCTCTGACCTCTAACTGGTTCAGATATAGTAGAATAGCAAAATAAACAAAGATGAAGGGAAGAGCAGAGAAGGAGACACAAGGTTTAACGTGGTTCGTCTAAATCTGGATATCATCGGACCCTACATCCATAGTAGCGTACTATTGAGGCAGTATTTCTATAATTTTACAATGTTTGATATCTGTTTAGGCAGAGCTTTAACACAGAAAAATAGTTCTCTCTTGCAGAGGGGCTCCTTCCTCATATTTATAGAGGGAAGGAGGTTACAATGGTAATTACATATGTAGTAAATTTATTACATCAGCATTTAATGTACAAGATAGGATA
>JANHAO010026493.1:0-11074 GCA_026873985.1 Saraca asoca | reverse complement strand
TTCACCCAAGTTCTAATGCCATCATATTCAACAAATGAAAAAGGCAAATCATGTTTGATAATTGCATTGGCTAATAACTCACATGTAATTTTTTGGTCTAATTTTCTAGACCTCATTTTTCCATCAGCATCAACAATCATTTGTCCCACATCATGAAATTTTATAAGTTTGCATCTTAGTATGTGATGTCTTAGCGTAGAAGTCCTATATTCTTTACTCTCACATTTATGCTCTATTTTACATGCATTACATTTTGACTTTTGTATCCCATTTTTACTAATTGCATTTTTTGTAAAATAATTCCAAACATCAGAGGATTGTCTAGGCCTTTTAGTAGCCACCCCATGCCCATCACTTCTAGTTGTTGAAATAGATTCATTCATAGCAATTTTCAATTCATTATCATCCAAATTAATACTTTGATTCATAGTCACAGAGAAGAGATTCATGTTTGCAAACCAAATGGGTGAGTGAGGTATATGCGGCGATGAGGAAATGGGCCAAATGGCAGATTCCTCTATTTATAATCAAAGGAAGTAAATATGTTGGCAAAAAATATTTATTTGATAATGATTTGCTCAGCAGAAAATTGGTTCCTTTTATAATATAAGGAGAAGAAGACATATGCAGAGCATCTAGAAACTCTGAAACAAATAGAGAGAATCCCCAATAGCACACGCAGAGCAAAAATTCCGAAAATATGAGGAAAAACTCTAAGAATTGGAAAGCAAATCAGATAAAATAGTTCATCATTTCAGCAATACTCACATAAACATCCATTTCAGGTACCAACAAACAGAAACATTAGAGACCAAAAAAAAAAAAAAAATTCACATAGAAACATCACCTACAGATAGAACACCTAACAGCAGATGTGCAACTCATCCAGACTATCCCAAATGTGCATCAATTCATAAACAAACAATCTAAATCCACTAGATCAAGCAAATACCAAATTCGGACAGCAAGGGGATTTAAGCACAAGATACCCAGAAAAATTCATCGGTGACAACAATAACTCAGCCCGATGCATGCAAATGTGATGGAGCAGCAGCGACGATGGTCGACGCTAGCAATGATGGCGTGTGAAGGAGGAGGTGATGGCCAGCAGTGAGGTGCGGTGCATGTAACTATGCAAGAGACAAGATAGGGAATAGAGAGGAAAGGGAGAGAGTCGAGAAATTGAGAAGGAGAATTTAAGGGATTATCGGATTAGGGATTTAAAATATTTTTTTTAAAAAAAGGAATTAACTGGCAAGTTAACCCACCCTTAACCCGCAACACAAATGGAGCAGGCTCAGAAATCCGTTTCTAAATGGGCAAATAAAATTTTAACCCAATCCAACCCATTTGTATGGTGGAATGGGCCAACCTGATAGGATAGTTCTAATATGTACTTTTCACATGATTGACCTGGTAGTTTATAGATAGAGATGGATAATCTACTAGTTAAACAAACTGTAAGTGTGTAAGTTGTTACTTTTTAAACCACAAATAGGTAAAATGAATTAAAAGTAAATTATGTGTGGATAATGTGTAATTTTCCCTTAAAATTATGATGTGGCAATATTAGTATTTTTGTGTTAAATTTTATGATTATAATCTTTTTTTATAATTTTGTTATATAGCTATCATATTCTTTATATTTGTTTATAATTTTGAAAATTATAGATAATTATAATTTAAGAATACAATCCAAACCAAAACTTTTTCATCAAACAAAAAGTAAATAATAGCACATATGATTTGCGGATGAAAGCATCAAATCAAGGCCATCAGCAACTAACATATACAAGCCAGCATTTTCTCTTCTTGAATATCCTTTCAAACCATTGATTCCTCGAGCTCTGACCTTTCATGGCTAAGTTATTTATTCTCGGTAGCATGCCATATACTGGATCTCAAAGTATGAGTAATGTTTCAGCATTAATGGGAATTTTTATGAAAATTTATGATACAATTCATACCATTTGTAACTTTTGTATTAAATCTTGTAATTTTTCATAAATAGTTATAAGTATGTATAGATTAATTTTACATATAACAAGTATAAAAAAATCATAACTTTATTATGTATAATTGCATAAAAAAATTCTCATTTTTTGCAATTTTCAATAAAAAGTTACAAAAAAAAATGATTTTCTTTTATAAAATAATAAGAATACGTATTCCGGATGTATATATCGTTGTAGCTCTACTTTATGTAAACCTTAAACACTTTCCATCAACTACCGTAGAACCTAAGCATGAGGGGGAAGTATATTTAGGGTCTCCTTGTTTGTTTGAAAAATATTTTTTTAAAATTATATTTCTAATTGTTCTATGTTTCAAGCTAAAAATTTAATAAATAAAAGATATTGATCAATAAAAAATAATAATATATTTGATAGAAAATATTTTTTTCCTTTTAATTAAAAGAATTTATTGTCTCAAATTACTTTATGTCATCTCTTTTTGCTTTCCTTCTTTTTTTTCTTTACCCCTTTCTCACTCTTATCTTTTTCTTTCTATTTCATCTCTCTTTCTCTTCTATTTTTCTCTCTCTATCACTTTTGTCTCTTCTCTCACCTTCTCTATTTCTCTCTTCCTCTTTTCCTTCCTCCCTTTCTCTCATGTTTTTCTCTCCCTCTCCTCTTTGCCCTCTATTTCTTTCCTTCCTCCTTCTTCTCTCTCTTTCTCCTTTGTACCTTTCCCTCTCTTTTTTCATTCATAAAAATGTTGGTATCCAATAGACTATTTTTACGAAGAAATAATAATGATGAAAAAAGAAAAAAAAGAATATCAATTTTTGGATATTATTTTTAATATAAAATATATTTAATTTTTAGAAGTAAAGATCTATTGACTCCTATCATAAAAATATTTTAATAATAAAATAATTATTGTATAGTAAGATTTTAAAAGATGAAATTTGAATGTATAATCATATTTTTTAATAAAAAAATAGTTTATCTTTATAACTAAATAAGAAAAAATATTTTTTTATATTATCCAAATAATAAAAATCAATTCATTTTTTAGAAATATATTTTCTTATAAAAATAGTTTGTTTCAAAACAAATGAATCCTTTGGAAACATTTATAGACCATCTATCCTATACATGCTCAAGAAGATGAAAGGAATTTTGCACAAACCGCCTCTGGTTTCAATATATGTCTGGCATGACTGAGTTCTCCATGTCAACATGAATTCTACAGTATGGAGGCTGGCCCAAATATTAAAAACTTATTTGCACTTAACCAAAACAATATCCTTATTTCCTACTTCTCAAATTGACATGTCTTTTCTAACAGATTTCTAATTTTGGCATGCACAGTTTAATTTCTTCAAGAGAAGGCCCAAACAGAAGTGGTGAGAAATTTGTAAGCTTTCAATTAATTTTAATTCAATCTTCTCACAATTTAATCCAACCTTAATTGGGTAGGAGTTTTCAGGGACAAAATTACAAAATTAAAAGGAGATCAACCATTAAAAGGACACAGCAGCATTCTTTGGCATCTCTTGAGTGCAGAATAAGCATATAGGACATTATCTATGTTCACAACCGTTCACACTCATGTAGTCCCTTCGGGATACTGCCTTAATTATATCTTGAGACTTGTCATGGAATGTATAACACACTTGTCATTTGTAATTGGCAAGGTGCAGCTTAAGTTGGTGATCTGAGCATATTCTTGATAGAGATGGAAATTTCTTAACATGGAGTCAGAAAATGTCCTACTTTAATATCAATGAACTTATCTAATATCTTGGGCCAAGAAAAAACGAAAGAGAAGAGATCGATCTTCATGTTGGTTACTGCATTCGAATCTAATGCTATTGTATTTAGTAAGATTTTTAAGCATAACATGATCAAAAACGATGCTGTACTTGATGTCATCTTGGCACTAAACACCACCAGTAGTTACTCTTAATTCCTAAATATTATTAATATGCGGTTTACAATTACATTTTTTTTTTATAATTTTACTCTGCAACAACTCCACATGTAGAATGATTTAGAAGTCCCAAGTGTCAGTCTCAATTTCAAAATCCCACAACCCCGGCTGTATTTCCACGTCACTTGCAGATCCATACACAAACCTTTTCAATCTCTCACTCACTTTCGCAGCTCCAAATTGGAACAAAGATTGGCCAATCTGCATAGACACAGACAAAATTAAGAAGGACATTTTCTCGAGAAACAAACAGAATTTAACTATAAGTACAAAATTTTTATAAAAAAAAAAAAAGGATTGATGATATGTATACATATATACCTCTGCATGTAATACGTGATGCATCGAATTTCCAGCAAGTGAAGAATTAGCAGTAAGGACCTCTATATTTTCTTCATGAAGTATGCGAATAATTTCATAGAAAATGAACTGGTTGTCTAATCCACTAATCAGAACAATTTGTAGCGACGAACCCACTTCTTGAATCTCGATTTGTGGCGATATTAGGCTTCCCTTTGCTTCAAAAGCAGTGGATGAGCAGCAAGCAAGAGATCTCTTCTTACCCACCGATAATGTTTCCTTCCTCTCCTTGGCCACCTGTACCTTTGCCTCCAAGCTCTTAATGTAGTTTATGGCTTCATCTATTTGATCAGGCAGTGGCAAACATTCCTGCATTCATCAATTCCTTACATGAAATGCTAAAATATTATTTCAAGAAAAGAAAATCGTTTTACTAGAATCCATGTATGCATGAAATGGCTGAAATATCACAATGATGAGATCGAGTTTACCTTATGGTTATGGGTTGGTAGAAGAGAGTTGAGTCTGGAGTAGAGGATCTTCATCTGGTTTCTTCTGTTTTTCTCTATGAGCTTTCTTTCCACTTTTGTTGAAGTAGAAGCTTGACCTATTCCAGGATGATGATCCATCTTTTCCTTCTGAAAATTTCTATGCTCAGCTTCCAACCAAAGCATAAGATTTTAGGAGAAATAGATAAGTCTGTTTTGTTTTGTCTTGGGTTCTGTGATTATATAGATATGGTGTGGCCTGTGGGAGTAAATCAAATGAGAGTGAGTGATGAAAAAGGGGAGTGAGAAAACGAAAGAAAGCACTGGGAAACGTCACTACTGAGACGTCATCGTTTTGACTTTGGAATATGACTCATTATGCCGTCGGATTAGAAAGTACTTAAAGTAAAGTGGCACATGGGATTTAAGATCCTTCCGTGTTATATCGGCGTCCATATTAAGTGGCATTTGGATTTCAGTTCCAAAAGTTCAATGGATGAACAGAAAAATTTGACATTATTTAATATATATATATATATATATGCCTCCACAAAAGGCAAATTAAAGTAATTCTGTTTAGGTTAATTTAATCACGATCACAATTCTAAATAGATATAATTTAATATTCTAACCGCACACTGAAGATTCACCTTTTCTTCCACTATATTATATATATTAGTCTCACCAATTTATTGAACAAAAAATAATTATATTTTCAATATATATATATATATATATATACAGGTATGAGTGATTAAATCACATGGGATAAGTTAACTGGGCACATATTAATAACATTTTATTAATCCTAACAACTAAATTAGATTTTTTTTATTATATATTATTATTGTAAAATAGTGAGAACCTGAGGTTTGAAGGAGTTGATCAAAAAGCTGCTATGACATTTTCTATAGAAAAGAAGAGCACACAACATTTGATATCTGTCTTTGAATTTACATGTCTTAACGAATGTCGCCTGACCCTTCAAACAAGTTAGTATTGAAGATTCTAGTGTCCTAGAGTCATAGTATGCCTTTATTGGCAACTACATACATGCCTTTTCGTAAATTTTATAAAAAAAATTAATTTCTATTAATAAAATTTTTGACTTTGACTGATGAAATTGTAGCTTTTTTATATAATTTATTAAATTAAAATACATCAAATTCATTTATACTTAATTCTCTATTCTCTAAAAACTACATCTTTATCCCATTGTACTTTATCTACATTTAAATATTTTTCATTCATAAATTTAATAAAATGCTCATAAAACTATTACATGATTAAAAAAATTATTTTATTTTAAAAATTAAAAAATAATTGATTATTTTTAATTTTAATTTAATTATGAAGTTTTATATCAAAACGTTATGACACATATAAAGTAAAATATAAAGAGACAATATTTTCTCTCTCAAAAAATTAAATTTAGTTTTTTGATCTTTTTTCTTTTCAAAACTTTATCTTCATTTTCTTTCTCTAAAAATTAAATTTAATTCTTTGAATAATAATTTTTAGTGATTATGTAATATTCATATTTCCTTAAGCATATATGTGAAAAATAAATAAAAACAACTAAAGTATACATGACCTAAGGTATAAGAAAGTTAAGTATGTCTTTTTAAAAGTTAGTAGATTACGTGTATGACTCAAAATACAAAAGATTTATTACATTTTAGGGGTTTAGTATATTTTAACCAATTTATTAGACATAAAGTTTGTATAGAAAAATAACAAATATTCAGAAATTATAAATATTTCATAAAAGTCGTTGAAAGCATATCGTACATAAAAAAATGGATACAGAAGCATTATTGAAAATTTAAAAAGACAAAAAAAAAAAAAATCATCATGGACTTGTATATCTTTTTGAATAAAGGCAAGACCGAAAAAGAGAACGAAGGCACGGCGTGACGTGGTCTCCTTCCTTGTTTCGGCCAAAGAATACTTATGCCTTCCCCATGCTTCCATGGAGTTTCTCTCTTAACTACCAATATATATTCCTACCATTCACCAAATTATAAAAGCCGCAAAAATAAAATTATAATTAATAAGAATTGATATAAAGCGAAGGAAACAATTGTAATTTGAGCCCACCTACACTTTATTCATATGATATGATCAGATATTATAAGATATCATACAAGGTCAATTTCATTATTATGAAAATAATTAAAGAAATAAAGATAATAAAAATAATAAGTTATTTAATATATATATAATATTTTAAGTTCAAACTCATATTATTAAAAGATAAAAAATCTAAACGTAATATCAATGTGATTGTACTATTAAGGGTGCAAATGAAAGGAAGCTTCTCATCTTGCAAGAGCCTGCTATATAGCATCTTTGCTTAATAAAAGAGGTGTGAAACACACAAAATAAGTATAGGTGTCTAAAAATGCATATATTAAAGCAAAACTATTAGAGATTCATTGTAGGGATTATGCTTTTATTCTTAAGATATATATTGATAAATGACTTTATTCTCAAAATACGTAGTTCAGGATTAATACAAGGAAAAACGTATATTAATGAACAATATTTATGAGAAATTTTATAAATAATAATTCAATTAGTCATACATTTGTCTATTCGAGATCAACATTTACTGGAAAGAAAATAAAAGAAATTGAAAATTTTCTCTTGTTTGATTTTTGAAGAAAATATATGAAAAGAAAATTAAAAGAAAGAATGTGTGATTGTCATTTTCTTTTATCTTTAAAATTTTAAAATTTTCTTTCTTTCATTTTCTCTTCTAATTGATTTTTAAAAATTTTCTTCCTATCAATTCTCCTCCCATCCAATCATAAGATTAAAAAGTATTGTTTCATCATCGTATGCCTGGAAAAAAAAATTTAAATACAATAAAAGCTGCAGAAAGGGTGTAAAATGTATTTCTTTGCATATAATTGAAAATATATTTTTAAGGACATACTCAAGGATCAATTAAATTTATGAATTTAAAAAAATTCATATATCTTCATATTTATATATAATAACTTTATAAATATTTTTAAAAAATTAAAAATTATATATATTATAAAATTTTAACATTTGAGTCACTCAAATTAAAAATCATGATTCTACCATCGTGTATTTGAGTATTTCAGATAAATTAATTTGTTGGATTAGGTTTTTGCAAGACCAACCAACCAACCAACCAAACAAATTCTTGGTCTCCTTGAAGGGGAATGTCAATAGGAAATCAACGTTGAGAGTCTTGTTTATTTTTCATGGTTGGTGCCTACAAATCGTACTATTGGATTGTTGGTAATTATCATCATCATCATCATTATGCTTTTAGCCATGAAATCTCCAGACTCATGATTGGCTTTTCTGAATCTTTGAAGCAACCCTATCTGCAAATTCCTCTATGCCAGAAGATGGTGGATGGTGGATGTCATCAAGGATGGCACCATATTTACAAAGTGGGGAACACACATTCTTCCTCAAGTAGATATTTATTTATGTTTTCACCAAAAGAAAGTGATTATAGTCCATCCATTTCATATTATATGTAAAATCATGACAATATTAATCTAGGATTATATTTAAATTATCAAATGACTCATACATGAAAACAAAATTAAATACTTGATCCCTTTGTAACTTATTATCTTATGATTTTAGTAGTGATTAACTACTACCTTGTGGTTCATTTTGTGGATCAATATGTTGGAATTTATTATAAAATCGGAAGATCTTATTTATTTTTTCAAAGTGAAGGTCCAAAACTTTAAAATTCCACAACACTTTTGATTTTTTTAAAAATCAACTAATGCTTTTGGGAGGCAAGGTTTTCCATATTTGACTTACGTTTGAGATTTTCTAGGTCTGATACGATTTTTTCGCATGAAATTTGTAGGAAAACAATGACACTTCATGGTTTGGTAAAACTACATGAATGATATGTGTATATTTTTTATTAGATTACGTAGAAAATAGAGTATATCAGCAAATTAATACATAAAAGATTCAAAAAAATCAAATCAATGCTGAAAAATATTTTAACATCAATTTAATATTAATTTCATAGATTTTACATCAATTTTATATTATTGTCACTTATTCTATCAAAATTGTTTAAATAATATATATTTAAAAAAAAATTAAACAATTTTGGTTGACATATATATTAAATTTCATATCATTGGATTGTTATTAAAAGGGTTATGGGCAACAATTTATATAAAATCTCAAAAATCCACAATTCTTTTTTAAAATTCATGAATCATAATTTCTTAATCGTCATATTTTTTTTTATAGAGCTTTAAATTCTCTTGTGCTATTTCAAATATGAGCATATTAGATTAAAGTAAAATCATTATTTTAAATAAAATAAATATTCATACAAAATTTAGTGGTTGTAGTACTAAATTAATGTAAAAAATTTTAAATTATTACCAAAATATTAATATTAATATTAAAATATCTTTCAACACTAATTTAATATCTGTTTAATTTTTCATATACCAATTTAATAATTTACTAATCATAAATGAGCAAAACTACAAGAAAATTACATAAATAGATTATATAATTTTATATATTTTTTTTCTTAGAGTAATATTTAGGTAGATATTATCACCATGAAAAAAAGAAAAAGAAATAAAGAAATCAATATGTAAGATCTACTCAGAGTTTTCCTTTGGTGGGAATATGGCCGCAAGTTGTGACAGAGACTGTCAGGAAAATCAAAAGTCGCTACATTCAATCTGACGTGAAGAAGCAGTTCTGGCTTGGCTTTTTTGGGTAACTTCGTGGATGGAGAGTTGGCAATTTCGGGGTTCCCACGTCGCACAAAAGGACACGGCTATTTGTCCCCAACACCATGTTTGGCCACTCCTCTTTATTCGGTTATTTAATTAGCTTCCACTGTGCAAATTGCGGCTTTGCCATACAGGCCACTGTCTCCCACGTGAAGCCAAGCAGAGAGTTGTTATGAGATAAAAACGTTACCACTTTGCGGACTCACACGGTCTCCAACGATCATTCCTGCTCCCTTCCTACTTCAAGTTTGTGAATTCTCACTGCAGTCTACGACTAATCCTTTCATAGCATTTAAAGATGTCGTAAATCCCTTTTTTTATATATAAAATTGTAAGGATTTATATAAAATTTTATAATTTTAAAAAGATAATTTTAAACAAATTTTATCTTTTCAAACACCTAACAATTATGATTAGTTAATTAATTCAAAAAACAATCAAATAATTTCAGATTCAATAATGATTTATAATATCTTTAGTTGCAAAGATAACAATTTAAAATCATTGCGATTATGATTATTCGGCTCAATCAATGTATCTACTCTTTAACATGATTCCTCACTTTCATTTTCCTTTTATTTTTTTTTCATAAGATTACTAATTTGATTATTAAAATGCTTTCCAAAATTTTAACTATTTTCTTAGTTTATAGATTTTAAAGATCAAAGATTTATTGTTAATACCCTATGCAGAGATATCCCTAATTCTCTATCAAGAGATCAATGACAATGAAGATTTCTTATTTTTCTCTTAATTTTCTCAATTTCTCAGATAAATCAATGAAAATATGAATTTGTAAATTTCTTTGATCAATCAAACTTTCTTCATGTGATCAAAATTTCTTCAGGAAATTTTGGAATTTTTTCTGGCATCCACTCGCTAACGGGGGAAAAAGTCTGCAATGGAGAAGTCCGATTTATCTAGAAATCAAATTGCAACAATGTCGTACTCAAATTTATCTCCAGTATCTTTTAATTATATCGTTGGATTGATGCAATGACGAGATCGAATGATATCAGTGAGCAGCTGAGTTAATACAACTTTGTGAATCACACTCTCCACCTTCAAGGCGATCAGATTTTTACTTACATAGTTTCTTGAGTCCACATTTAGGTTTCAAAGCATCATGGTTTCGAGTTCGTACAACCATTGGAGTTCGAGCTCTCGATTCTAAACACACTTCAAAGAAGTTTTGCAGGTCACAACAATAACAGCAATCTCGCCCATGAATTTTATCTGAGAGCATCCCAAAATGGAATCCAAAGCTCTGCCCCCAAAAGGTGCACGTTTTTTAACCCAAATTTGTTCCAAATTAAATGTTGATCTCAGTTCATAAAACGAGGTTGCACTCAGTTTACCGAGAATTCCTTATAAATGTGTTAAATATTCATGACTTAGATCACACGTACTAGCTATTTGTTAAAATGATTGACTAGGTTGATATTGGACTCATTGGGTTAGTTATTGACTCATTTGAATGATTAATATGTTGAAGTAATTTTATTTTATGATTGTGGATTAGCATTAATTAATTATAAGAATATTAATAGACTTAATTAAGTGATCAATATT
>JANHAO010026492.1:0-11074 GCA_026873985.1 Saraca asoca | reverse complement strand
TCATGAGAAGAGGTGCAAAAATATATTTCAAATTTAATTTTATTTTGTGTCAAATATTGGTCAAATATTGGAGTTTATATAAAAAATAATAAAATTAAAATTTCAACGAAAATTTTAACGGAAATTGTTCCGTTGGAATTTTCGTTGGAATTGTTTTCCGTTGGAGTGTGCGTTTTTCTAGGGACCTAAATCTATTGTAATGCCAAATTTCAACGAATTTTTGTGAAATTTCAACGAATTTTGTCCGTTGGAAAAACCTAAATTTCTTGTAGTGATAGATGGTTATGAAAAGATCTAATATTGCAAGACTTTTGAAAGTCGTAAGATAAAATTCAACTAAATATAAGTTAGAGTATCAAATTAAGATTCAAGTTAAAGTTAGAGAATAAAAATATATTTTGACCTTATTAATTATTATTTTGATGTGGGATCATATATATAGAAGTTTAATTCACGTTAAGTAAGAGATACTTATACAAATTTTGGGACAGTTATATTAATTATAAAATAATTTCTTTAATATCAACGATGAGACATTTGAGGCTACTTAATTTTTTATCACTAGATCATACTATTAAGGAGAGATCACGGGAAAAGAAAGAAGCAAAATTTTCAAACTTGAAAGAAGTAATGGGAAAAGTATTTTAGAATGAGAAATAAAATTATTGAAATATCCTCTTTTTTTTTATATAGGTTATTTTAAAAAAAGAGACAAGTGAAAATACTAATATCTACACAAACACATGTGATGGTTAATTAGTAATTCCCCTTTTTAAAACATGAAATTTTTAATATTTTGTAAAAGAATTAATCAATTATAAGATAACTCTTAATTTTGTTTTGGGTAACTTTTCAAATAGAGAAAGTTTAGCCTCCTTTCACTAAACTCACTCTCAGAGCAATCTCTTTTACACATATTTGCCGACTCTATTGCTGTGGGAGAAAAAGTGCATTGAGAATGAGTTCAATAAAAACGAGAATGAAATCAACACTCATTAGAATATATTAAGTTGGGTTACATTTTACTCAAAAAAAAAATAAATTCTGTTATATGGTAACTATTGGTTAAATTAAACTTTTAATCCCTGATCCAATTTGTAATTTATTCATGTACTTTTTTTTTCTTATAATTAATTCTTTAAGGTTTATTTTCATTTATAAATATTTCTTTACGCATATTAATTTAGAAATTTTTTTTTATACTTATCCAACTTGATTTACATTTATAGCCTTGTATAATTATATCATGACATGATAATTAAAAGCTATTTATCATTTTATTGGAATGACAATTGTTACATTTTAAAGGAAATATTTAGACAAATATAATGGAATCAAATTACACTAGAACCGAAAATATGTAATTACACAAATCAACAAAGTTTATCATATTGGATTATTGCATATAAAAATCTTTAAATTAATTATGATAAGAAGTTATTTACAAACAAAATTAAACTTTAATGATCTAATTACAAGAAAAAGAGAGAAATATATTATCCTGTTTGACAAGCAGCGGATTATATTAATTGTTAGTTAATTGTATTTATAATAAACTGATAGTTAATTGTGTTAGTTGATTTGATTAGTTGATAGTATTAATTATTTTAGTTGATTTGACTAGTTGATAGTATTAACTATTAACTATTTATATAAAAATATTTAATAAAATTACTATTACTTATTTATATATAAAATGACATATAAGGATATTAGTATATTCTTTTATTTATTTGAGTATTCGTTTACCTCAATAATATTTTAGATTTTAATATATTGCTTATCATATTAAAATTTCTTTTAAGAAATATATTATTGTAATTTATTATTTATTTTTAAAAAAATAAATAATTATAACCCTTTGATATTATTTGAGAATATAAATTCTCTACAAAGTTGTTTTTTGTTAGAATCATTGACAGAAATAATTAAATGATTCTGTTGAGTCATTTGAGTAATTACGTTTATTAGTTTTTATTTTAAAAATAAATAATTATAATTTATTATTTATCATATTTTCCTTTAAAAAATAGTTAATTATAATCTATTATACTTATTAGATTTTCTTTTAGGAAATAAATAATTATCATCTATTATTTATTATATTTTTTTAATAAACAAATAGAATTAATGATGGGTAATGATATCTTTTTGCATATTGAAGATAAATCTGTTAATTGAAAATACTGGATTTCTTAATTTTTTCAAATTAATTTTTTGAGGGCTAATCTATCAATTTAAACAGTCATTTACCAAACATTTAAAATAATAGATTGATTTGGTTAAATAACTTAAACCCTTTAAATTAAAAAAATTATTTACCAAAGATCCTTTGTATACAAAATTACAAATTAAACAAATCCAAAAACTCTATATTGTGTAATCCATCAAAATGTTTTGCCCCTCTCGTTTGAAATCATAAGAAAAATGCGAATCCAATTCATTTAAATTTAGTATCATCTGTAAAATGATTCATATATCTAAGTAAATTAAATTTTAATTATTTTGTAATTCCAAACCAGAAGTTAGAAATCTTCTTTTTCACTGCTGCCCATCCAAAGGAGGTTGGAGAACCTCAATCTTCTTTCTTCTGTAGTCTAACTTTCATACGTCAATTAAGAGGAATTCTATTTTAAAAAATAAATAAGAGATGATCTGTAAAGAACTGATGGACATGGATCACCCATCATCGGCACCCTATAACTTTTATTTTCCAACACTATTCAACTCATTGAATATCATAGATATTTGTAATAAGTAAATCTCGAGATCTTCTATTTTAAAGTTAAAAATTCATATTTTATAGGTTCAAACATCTTATGTTTGGCACCCTCAAAGATCAACATCCCTAATATTATATATATAAAATAAAAATTTAAAAATAGGATAATTTGTTCTACCCTAGAAATAAGACATATTATCACATATCATTTAATATATTAAAATTACTAATAACGAAATTTAAATGATTAGAGATAACGAATTTTGTTGTTTGAATTAATGAGATTCGAATGATCATTTTATCACAAATCGTTTAATTCATTAAAATGATTGACAATGAAATTCAAATAATTGAGTCAATCTAGTTTTCTTTTTTTTTTTTTTTTTTTTAAATACTCTAATGAAAGGGTTATAGACAAAATCTTATTGGGCCTTTACTTAGGAACCAAGCCATGCAATCGTTGATGGCAATTCAGTCACAATCCAAAATCTCACCCAAATATAAAGTGATAGAATAGAATGTCGGTGACCGGAAATAAATGATTAATGGAGGACAAAGTCAATTATATACCTGACCTTAAAAATGAGACTCCACTTGGACCGCTTGGATTTGATAGTGAAGATAAGTTGTTCTTCCAAAAGTTGGAAAATGATATTAGGGTTAAAACCAGCCACTCATTCCTTTCTGCAAGCTGTCTCTTTTGTATTTCTGATTCCCCAGACGCTATAGTGGCAATATCTATCTTTCCATATGATGCCTATTACAAATATTGCGTGAGAGGCTCAAGAGAGTTTTACAAGTGTGTGAGAAATAGAGAGACCCACAATTGCAAAAGTGGTGGATCCAAATCCATTTCACAAGAATCTCACATCATGTAACATTATTATACCCCTTAACACTGCTGTAACACTATCTTTGCTTTACCTAGTTACACCTACAATTCATGAGTGTTGGATTTCACAAGAATCTCACATCATGTAACATTATTATGCTTCTTAACACTACTGTAACAATATCTTTTCTTTACTTATAACACCGACAATTCAAGAGTGCGTCAATCTTTTTACGTTAAAAAAAAAAAGTGATGAATCCCAACACCATCAGAAAGTGAGACTCTTGTAAGATATGCAAATAAAATGAGATTCTTGTGAGACATGTACGTCCATGTAACAATATTTTGCTTATTGACATCGTAACACTATGTTCTTCGCCTCTACAGTGACTAAACTAAAAACCCTGTAGCTCACCTCAAGTGCTTTATTACCATAATTTTGTCATGCAGGAGCCTGTGGTACCACCTTCGCACTTTGAAAAGTTTCAAATTGACCTTACACATCTCCAGCTGCTTTATCTCAAGATTATAGTCTTTCTCATTTGCATGATGCAAGAACAATATCTGTTAGGCAAAATAACAAAAAAGAGGAAGATGATGTGATTCAAGAATCCTATCTTGGTGAGCTGAATCGCTCTACAATATCATTCATGAAACGACTACTCAATCGTTCAACTTTGTCGAACGTGAAAGTGAAATTTGTCAATTTGCTGTCCTAATCTTGCCTTAAAAAAATCATTCAGCTACCAGAAAATAATTTAAAAAAAAATGAGGAAGAAAAAGAACCAAATATTGCAGTCATTTGGTCCCAAACTTGTGGACAAGACTCATAACCAAAATCTAAATTACAGGAGTCTCATTTATTTCTAAAACATAGAAACACGGGACTAAAAAAATCTGGTGCAAGAAACAGTTCATTGCAAAATATAAATGTCATTGGGATTTTGACTTTAAGTACATAAGCAATGTCTGTTTCTATATTCTCTACAAAAATGCTCACCGGCTTTTTGAGTTTGATATCCGATCTGTTTAAGAGCGTCTAACAAACCCCTGCCCTGCTGTATTCCCAATTCTTCCTGAAAGCTGGGTATTCTCAAACAGCGGTGTCAGGACAAATGAATTAAATAAATAATTGGTCAAGTAAAATAGCAATTACATCTAATCCCAAAAATGAATACTGACATCAAGAATACTTTACTATTAACCTATTATACTACGTATCCTCAACTCCTATCTGTGCTCTTTACCGCAATTTGAATGAGAGCATCTAAATAGCTCAATTGATAGTTTGCCTAAAATATTCACAGTGCTCAGCAAAGTCACCTATAAGCTCTAGCAACTGAGTAGCCTTCCGCCTGCCCCTTTCTGTGCCATTTTCTGCCATGTCCAAAAGAGAATCAATCACCTCAAGTGACTTGATCAGTGACAAATGTCCAGGATATCTGCTACAGAGGTGCACCAGCACTGCAGTTGCATTCTCTCTATTCCTGTAAGACCCGTGACCAATTAATTCAACCAAAATGGGAAGAGCAATCAAAGATCCTATTGCCCCTTGTCCATCAGGGTGGCTAGCCAGTGCTGCCATAATTGCCAATGCTTCATCTATCATCTCACCGCCAGGTTGTGTTATCATTTCCATCAATGCAGGCACGGCACCAGCCCTAGCTGCCCGTCCCTTGTTCCCCTCATACAAGCATAGCTTGAATAATGCTGCTGCAGCATCCACTTGTCCTCTTTGACTACCCTCGCGCAATAGTGTAACTAGTGCTGGAATTGCTCCAGATGCACCAATTGTAACTCTATACTCATCCACCACAGAAAGGCTGAAAAAGGTTGCTGCTGCATTTTCCCGAGCTTCCATACTACCATTCTTGAGTACATGAAGGATCCCAGGAACAGCATCAGAAGCCATGATGCACTCCTTATTATCTTCAAGGATAGACAGGTTGAGAAGAGCAGTAACTGCATGGTCTTGTGTACGGGAGTCAGGTGCATGAAGGAGATCAACAAGGAGGGGTACAGCACCAGCCTCAGCAATTAACATGCGATTTTGGCCATTTTGCTTGGCAAGAAGACGAAGCTCACCTGCAGCAAGTAGGGGATATGAGATTGGGTCTCTAACAATACAACATCATTAAATTATTCAAAGGAGAGGATTTCAGATATCTCAACAAAAGCACGCTGCTAAAAAAGAATAAAAATCATTAACAATACTAAGTTACTTTTTAAATAAAACATATATATTAGATCGTGCAAATAGCTCACATAGTTTATTACCAATGAGATTTACTAGCCTGCATTTCATCCCTGCACCAAAGCTTCTAATCATGTTAATTGGGAGAGAGAGATACAGTCAAATTCCTGAGACTATGTGCTCAAGACTTAGAAGAAAAGTATGCAACACCGTTAAAGACTCAGTATTATGCACTCGATTCTATATATCAATTCTTTTCCTAAATAAGCTAAAGCTCTTTCCAAGGTAGCATCTTAAATTACTATCTAAAAAGCACAGAAAGGACATGTGGCAAGACAACATGAATACAATGACACAGCAAAATCTAAAACTACAAGGACATAACATGTCACAGATATATGTGTAAAAATCATACAAGTATGTAACTATTGGTATATCTATGTATGAGGAGAACATCAAGAATTATACATATATATAAAATATTCCTAGTCTGTGTTGAATCATGTTTAGAAGACCTTTAATAAGAGTTAAGTATTCAAATTGCATACTTTTTGTTCCTAAGTATGCTTTATATAGTTGTTGGAGTGTCAGCACCTGTTTCTGAAGTGTCAAATGTGTCAGAACAGACTCTGCTAGTTTTTTAAAGTGTCTCTACTTCACAATAGTATATTCCAGCAGCAGATAACTCTGCAAATATTGCTTTGCAATTATTACTCACTGTTGTTTCTGTAAGCATTAAAGAAATCCATTTGCCATTTTCTCCAATAATGTTATATTCATCAGAAAACCTATTCTATGGGTTTAGCACTTTCTGGAGTTAAAACGGGCAAGCAAAGTCCGTGGATGTACTATTACGGAACAGAAAACTCAGCTTAGTGCAAAGCTTAGATAATAATTATTAAGGAAATACCTGCTTACATTGCTTTATTTTTCTATTTGGAAAGGAACAGCAATGCTTCATCAAATGGGGCAGAACAACAAATTCACTCAAAAGTTCTCCTTTTATATTTTTGCCATTTTTAGGGACTGTTTAGGATAGGAAATAGGACATCAGTTTCATTTGCTTGATTCCTTTCCTCTCGTTCTATTTTAACTTGTCTATTCTGTGCAAATGAAAGGATTGGGAACCTTTCTTACAGTTCTTTAATAAATTCCATATGCAAGATAAGAGTGATGATTCGATGGTACAAAAACGTTTCTTAGTATTGCACATCAGGAGATCTCATCTAACAGAGGTTCCAACGATCTTGAGAAACAAAAGAAAAGGCCGCGACTCATAAGGGTGCATAAAAATTTATTTGGAACAAAAATATTGGCAGACCTAGCCGGTATTATCACCTTCACAGAAAAATAAACATATACAGGAGAAGAAACTATATGCATGTGACAATGCTAACCTGCAGCAGATCGCTGATCCTCAATTTCAATGGAAGTAAGTTTTGCCATAAGAGTATCCAGCTCTACAAATTCAGTTGAGCCATCAGATGTTGCCATACACAGGCGTAAATTCCCTAATCTCTTAGGTGGTTCCACCTCGTTTGCCTCACACCAATTGGATATCAAACTATACAAAGCATGGTTAGGTGTAAGGATAGTGCTAAAAAGAATCTGCCGTGTCTTTGGACATGTTCCATGCCCAGCTTCAAGCCATTTTTTTATGCAGGCCCGTTCATATGTCTGCAAAATGAGTGAAAATAACAGTATTTAAAAAGATAATTAAGTGACAAAAAATTTTCAATATCATAACAAACATTTGAATACAACAATTCTGAAACCTAAACTTCAGCCTAGTATAGGATCGTTTCTAGTCATTTAAGTTAAAACTATATATAATACTATATGAAGCACATAAAAATTGTCTCTTCTCTTTTTCTCACCAAATGTTCCTGTGAATACCATTTTTCCTGTTGACCCGTTTCATTTTCTGTGCTCTGCACTTTTAATTGAAATTGTAGGCTGACACTGAAGAAATAGGTGGAGAAGGAGAGAAATCAAATAAAAAGTTTTCATAGAGTTCAAAATACTTTGTAAACTACTACGAATTCATACACTCTCTTATGTTCATGCTCGGAAAATAAAAATATCTAAATTTCTTAAATTTCAAAGTTCACAAAGCGTAATCTAATACTTCTGCAGAACATGGAACAAAAAAGTCAACTCAATTTCTTTCTGTAATAGTTTCTACAACTGTCTCTTCATCTATTGCAAAAGGGGACAGCTCCCAAATGATTATTCATATGAGAGTTACATCATACATTGATGGATACCCAGAGCCAGATATCAAGATCTTATTTTAAATTTTTTTTGGTAGATTTATTTTAAAATTTTATCGGGCTGGCTCACAGAACAATATAATATATTTTAGAAAGGATGGAAAAAAGGAAGGGAAAAAAAAAGAAAGAATTTTCACAAGTATGTCTAACTACACTTCTAAATTCCTGTGTATCTAACTTCTAAAATAAAGAAAATCTTTTTACCTGGTTAGTACATTAATCTTTTAAAATTTATCAGAAATTTAGCACTCGAGATATCTTTATTTTGGCCATGTCTACATGCTATGCTTTGTCAATTTGATGACACTGTTAGTCGGACAATAAATATATGCTCTATATTAATATCAATCTTATTAATAATTCTAGTCGTATTATTATTGTTTCAAGTTTTCAGTAACTACACTTCCAAATTCCTGTGTATCTAACTTCTAAAATAAAGAAAATCCTTTTACCTGGATAGTACATTAGTCTTTTAAAATTTATCAGAAATTTAGCACTCGAGATATCTTTATTTCCGCCATGTCTACATGCTATGCTTTATAAATTTGGTGACACTGTTAGTTGGACAATAAATATTAATATCAATCTTATTAATAATACTAGTGTTGATAGTAAAAAGAGGTAGGGGTGAGCAGAAGTCCCACATCAATGAGAAGTCGGGTGACCTCGTGCCTTATAAGGCGAGGGCACACCCCCTTTCAACACCGCGAGGCGCCTTTTCCCGAGTCGAACTCTAATGGGAACCTCGGGCCCGAGTCGAACTCCACTGGCGACGCCAGAAGGGAACCTCAGGGGACGAAACCGTGCGACCACGAGATCGGTCAAAGCGGACAATACCTCACACGAGCGAGCTCATTCCGACCATCATCAACTAGTAGTATTATTATTGTTTCAAGTTTTCAATAAACCTCTAGTGCTCTTTAAAAATTGCATGCTTTCATGCTATAGAAAAACAAATTCCTAGTTATTCTTGATGCACCCATGACCCAACTGCTATATTACATCAATATCACATAACAACAATAATTTTATTGAATCCTATAATTACAATTAATAAATTTAGACAAGAGACCTCCCATAACAAAAGCTAATTACCTAATATGGGATTGATGGAAAATTGGCTCTCAAGACCATGTTAATCTCTCTTTCCCTCTCTCTCCTCTTTCTTTAAATCCTAACATTAGTCTTTTGTTCATAAGAAGGCTTCCAAATAACATGAGTCCCTTTTGTTTTCTAATACGAAGCCTTCAAAACAACATAAGCCCTTAATCAAGAGTACTTACAACTTTGATATGAAATCTCATTCACATTTGTCAAGAGCTATGTCCTACACTTTCCTGCTTTCAGTTGTATAATAACTTGCATAGCATATTCTTCATAAAAGAAGCAATTTAAATAGACAGTAAAGAACAGTTGCAAGTAAAAAGGAGGATAAGATATAAATATAAGAACTTAAGACAGCATTTGGATGAAGCAGATTGCTTGTGTTTTCAAGGATAATTATTCTTCCATAAAGCTGCTATACGATGTTACAGCAAACACATAAGTTCATATTGCAATGGATTTTTTTAATTCCTCCAAATAGTTTACAGAGGGA
This sequence comes from Saraca asoca, assembly GCA_026873985.1. Classification (NCBI taxonomy): domain Eukaryota; kingdom Viridiplantae; phylum Streptophyta; class Magnoliopsida; order Fabales; family Fabaceae; genus Saraca; species Saraca asoca. The sequence goes on along the minus strand of JANHAO010026492.1, from coordinate 1,456 downwards.
TTCCGCAAAGAAACCTTGAGCAGAGCACCAAAGAAAAGCCATAAAAACAAATCCATCCCTTGGCAGCTCTATGGGCAGATAAGTATCCTTAAAAACAGGAGCATTATGCTCCAAGAAAATGCTTATATTGTAAACACAAGGAGAACATTATGCTCTTGTATAACTTACAAATTTTAATTAGACAAATTTCAATTCAAGAGGATTATAGAGATAAAAGTTAAAGATATTCCAAAATAGCAGTAACAAACCACGTGATGATTCCCCATGTACCATAACACACATATGACAAGTGCACAATTATGGAGGTGCCAGTAGGAAAGCACCTTTAAACATTATTTTGACATACCGGAAGACACATTTAGCATCTATGTTTTTACCATCATGATCTTAGACATCATAAAATAAATGAATTATGGAAGGAAAAAGATAGGATTTTTTAGTACATACCTGCCCTGTGCAAATGATAACAGGATCTTTCATCAATTCCAGTGAGATTGGGCAGCGAAACTCGTCAGGTATAACAAGTGACTGAGAACCCAGCTTGCTGCACGGGTCATCAGCATGAGGAGAAGAATCCTTGTTTGCTGAGCCAACAATATTTGCAGATTCTGTCAGCAAGAGATCTTCAATCTTCTTCAACAGCCTAGTCATCTCCTGTGTGTTCTTCAACAAATCACTGCCAACAGCCTTCGCGACAACTGTCTTATCTAATGCAATTGCCTCTTGTTTGATGTCTTGCACATTGAAAAACTGTAGCTTTTCACAGATTACACGCAGAATATCAGGGTCAGTATTCAAATAATAGCTCTGGTTGTGAGTGGACAACAGGTACTCAACAAGCTCTTCACCAATTGGATCAAAACGCTCCTTGGATCTTCCAAACTGAGCTTTCACGAGCTCAACCTGACAACAACAATAGCAGCAGAACAAAGTGTATTAATTAAAACATAGAATGTCTTTAAATTTTCTCGATATTTTAAAAAAGTTGGATATTTAACAATGACTCACCTGCTCCTTGACTTCTTCAGAAATATAAAGGTTTTCATATGAAGATTTGCTTATAGCTTGCTCAAATCGAACTGAAAGATCATTGAATTTCTGTTTAATTTGCTCTCTTTCCAGTATCTGTGATTATAATAGATTGACTGGTCATGAAATTTCTCAAAAAAATAAAATAAAATAAAAAATATACGCATATAAATATAATATTTCATATTTAACCCATCGAATTAAAAATTCAAAAAAAAATACGCACGAACCATATAAAGCTGGCTTCCATGGCAACCAAACTCAAGCAATTGCTTAGCCAATTCCAGAGCTTCTCTCATCAAATCCATAGCAACAACGGTATCTTCAGGAATCGCATTCTTAATTTCACCAAATTCTTCAAACAACGGCATCAAAAACCGAATTCGCCTACAGAGATCGCAGCATTGCTTCTTCAACACGCACTTGA